>JAIUCT010000133.1:288810-314383 GCA_021307375.1 Tetraneura akinire | reverse complement strand
ATAATAATAATAATAATAATAATAATAATAATAATAATAATAATAATAATATACAAGACAACTTCACGTGAACGTATTAATAAAGATTGACGTATTGATCGAAGTATATATCGTTATTCATCACATCGTTGTCGTCGGTCGAGTACATCATTTCGGTCACGTATCATTTAACGATCGCAGGTAAAGACGTGCGGCCACGTTGAGCATGCATTATACGACGTGCGTCGGTTAAACGGACGCAAACATGACGTTCGAATAACAGCGATTTTTCATTCTTTTCGTTCTTAAAACCGTCATTTCTCATCTCTATAAGTCGGGAAGTGACTCGTTTCACTTATTCATCGCGTGCCACGATTCGTTGCCGAAAGCAATACATTATAAACTTCCCGAGATGTGCCGTAAATGTGACAAAATGTAATGATTATAATGGCCGAGTGATGAATTATATTTCGATAATCGAGGGGGGTAAAAAAAAAAAACACATATTTTTTCTTGAAAAAAAAAACGTTTTAGAAACGGTAAAGCAAAGACGAACCGCTCGACGTCGATATCTCATTACTATAATTATTATGCGCGTGTATATACCGCAATAAAATTACGTTTTCAAAAATCGTGCGTTTGGTCTTGTAGCGAACGAAGAAACTCTGCAATAAAAATGTCGATTTTTATCAAATATACGATTTAGAAATATTATGAAAGTTTATTATTATTATTTTTTTTTAAATCTAAAACCTTATAATATATTATTATTATTATTACGGAAACGAAACCGCCGGTAGTTTTAATCAAACAATAAAATGTAAATAAACGTAAAACTCATAAATATTATTGGTTTTGATCGAATAGAAAATAAACAAAGGAATACGAATAATTATTAAAAGGCGCAGTAGTGCAATGACATTGTCTCTGGCTACAGATCATTACTTGGAAATCGTACACAGTTCTAAGACGCTTTTGTCGAGACAATAATATATTGTTTAAACATTTATTATACGCGTTTACGCATAAATTCTGAATCGAGGCAAATCGTAAAACGAAAAAACGCACAAAAAGTTCGATAATAAAATATTTGAAGTGTACGGAAAGTAATTTCGACAACACTTTGGCGGAACGCAATGAATAAATAACATTGAAAAAATTTGATTTGAAGAAAATTTAAGGTATTTTCAAAAATATGATTATGATAATAATAATAATTATAACTCTTTAGCAAGAAATCAGAAATATCCTGTTATTTGAAATCGCGGGCGAGTTGTTCCGAGGACTTTATACAAAATGTTTTTTAATCCCGGTTTTACGAAAAAGGATTTTTGGGATTTTCGAAATTTTACTAAATATTATTATTTTATTCTCGTACTTTATGTGACAAATTTTATTATTATTATTTTTTATTTTCTTATCGTACACGTTGTAAACTTGTAAAGTAATCGACGAGATGAGAAAGAGACAAAATATTTTTAAGTCTTTTACATTTTATAATACATCAAAGGACATATTTTGATTTTGAAAATATTTCATTCTAAAATAATTAATATTACTGTCGCATTATTTATTCGAATACTCGTGATATAGATCACTAAATCTCTCAAATTTATTATTACCTATCGTAAGTTTTTGTTAAAAATGTATTCAAAATAAAATAATGAATTATAATTTTTAACCTCGACCTTAACCTATATTTTGGTGTATACTAATATGATTCATATTTTATATAATGTTTTCCTGTACAGATGGTGGGCAAAGTGATCAAGGGCGGAGGAGTGGCGTACAGTGGCCGCGAGTACTTGGAACAGGCGTTGGCCGTGCACTATCCGGCATACTCGGGCGAGATGACCCTGCTGTCGCTATACAAGGCTGCGCTGACGGCAGGCAAGGCGTACAACGATCATAAGCATCATCACGTGCACAATTTCCATCACGGGTACGATGAGTCGGTGGACGAGGCCGAGACGGAGGAACCTCCGGCCCTGCCAGCCGATCCGGAACCTACGCGGCCGCCGCACTTGGCGCACGGCGGCCCGTTCTCCAACGGACAGCTAGTGCCCAAGTTGCCGGTGATGCCAGCCATGCCCATGAATAACGACCAGCACCAGCCGCAATCGCTGTTCGACGTGGACGGCGGCCTGTACGACTTTTATTCGCCCATTCATGGCGCCGGTAACGGCGACGAAGACGCGTTCCACGTGAACCTGTTGGACAGAGCCGACGACGATGGCCGGCGCAAGAGAAACACCACCAGCACGGGTGATCGGCCCAAAAGATGGACGCCCGTGGTCGGAATCAAAAATTCTCATCATCCAGCTCGAAACAACCGTTCGGACGACAGGAAACGCGAGCCGGCCGAGTGGGAAGTGAACAACGTGGCCAATATGTGTTCGGGCTGCGCATCCGATCCCTTCGGTACCGCGTCCATCCTGTCATGGCGTCACACTCGAAAGCAATTCTACAACGGAGCTCTATATCTGCCCGCGCTACCCAAGTGCTATCTATTTTAAAGTCGTTGCCAAACATTTAACACTATACCAAATGTAACCACCATATTACCAACCTCTGACCACGCCATATATGCATATAGTTATTGTATAATAATATAATATTCATAGGTAAATTCGGTGTGTGTGTATAAGGTATACATCGTTGTAAATAATACTTATAATTAATTGTACATAAAACAAATCGATCATTATAAATTATAATATGTTATTATTGAAAGAAAGGATAATAATATTATACAAGTATAGAAATTAAAATATAACCGACGGGTAATAATAATATTATTAAACTATCGGACTTTGAGTTTTGAATGTGACGTAGAAATGACGGAGAAATACGAGTGTAGAGAGAAAATGTCCCGAAATCGTCATAACAAATACGTATTCAAAAGTTTTAAATCCATACCAATACCGCGTATACGGTTACGGTTCACTATCTCTATACTATTTGAGAAGTTAATTTGTAGAAACGTAATACAAATATCGTACTCGTCATAAGCAAAGTTATAACTTTGAAACTTAAACTCTGTCGCGTACAATTTGCGAATTTCCGATAAGTTTATTAAATTATTTTTATTAATATTAATAATAAAAATTGTCATATTTGTCGTATTTCGACGTATACATTACACACCATTATCATGTTGTGCCATTCGGTCCACTATTGTCCCCGTACACAATAAGTTTTAATCCGAGAATCGAACACTCACGGCCATATTATACGATTATATTATTATAGAATATAGATTAAATTCTCTATTTCGTTTGTAAAACTCCGCAGTCTGTTGCAACAAATCAGAACAGTTGTACTTCACACGAATAGTAGTTTTATGCAAACATAATAATAATAGTATAATAATAACCAATTTTATCCCGTTGTAATGCATAATGGTATAATTTTATATTTCATATTATTTTTTTTTTTTATCAAATTTATGGGTAGTTTTTAATAATATTATTTGCATAAAGTACATAGGTAAATTATAATTTTTGCAATCTTTTGTTTAGACTAGAATATAATATACGCGTATGTATTAATGCATTAATTAATTAATTAATTAATTAATCATTGTTATTATTATATAAAATATATTGTATAACTGTGATATTGTTACCATATATAAATGTATAAAGATTATAACATTATATGTTTTCTATTTTTATTTCTAAAATATATGCAAGGAGTATATTATATTGTTTGTATAAAAAAAAAAAAAAAAAAAAATAATAATAATAATAGGTAAAAAGTGAAACGATAAAGCGATTATAGACGTTAAGTTTACGTTCGACTACGAACGTTTTGTATCAAAACATTGTATACTTTTAAAAGTATATAGTTCATTTATACGCGTTTGTTTTTTTTTTTTTTTTTAAAATAATAAATATTTTCTTTTAACATTTCAAAATAACGATGTGGAAAAATAAATAAAATCCTGAATATATGCGGTTTTCAAAATATATTCCAATATTCGAGGGCTATGACATATATTATTATTTTTTCGCCAGCCAACGTATAATTTTATATAATATGCGTTTATTCACTGACTCACCTTGGTCTTGTGTATATGTTGATGTTGATATTCGGAATCGAATTCAGGCTCGCTAAAGTACGATTGATCTTGATCCCACGTGGGCGCGGCTATCGTCAGTCCTTGTGGCAGCGGACATCCTTCTGCCGATTCGAAAAGTCGCAACACCGACCTGTCGCGGATATCATTCAGGTGCGATCTGCAAAGGGATAAAATGAAATAAATAACGATTTATTAAAATAGTCGGACATTTAAAACTAAAAAAAAATTATAATCAGTTTTTTTCTGTAATACGAAAAAAACCGGAGGTCGTTTGGCTTTTTCGATCAAGCGTTCGCGAATAAATAAATATATTATAAATATAAATAACGACGACAGATCTCAAGTGATGTTTGACGGGTTTTGCGGAGATTAGTTCAGAAGATCGATTGACCTGCCTATATCATATCGATAGATCGATTATCCCTTCGCCCGGGCAAAGCTCAGAAAAATAATGCGATACGTCGATCGACTTAAATTTGCTGCAACCGTTTCTGCCAGTCGCATGTTGACTCCTCCGCTAAGATGGTCTAATTCTGATGCAATTACTGAACTAAAACCAATAGTGATTTGGGTATAACAATTCAATAACGATATTCAAGCTGTCAAAAACAGACATTTGTCGTACATAAACAACATATTAAAATTATTTTCCTGTACGTTAAGTGACATCCAGGACAAAACTATAAAAAGGCCCAGTTTCGCCTATAAAAAACCCGTTGAAAAACTATCCATTCATTTTATTCATGTTGACTTGTGAATTTTAAGAGCTCGTAAAACAAAATTATAATATATATTTATTATTCATATTTATGTATCGATACGTCAACGTTATGAAATGAATTAATTATTAAAATTCATCCTTGAAATAATTTACACGCTTAGAATGTGATTTTACCCCAATGGGTCATATACGAGTATATAGCACATTAATTACGAGTACCGATATATTATAATTGAAAAAACATAAAACAATTTCGTACAGGAAAAGCATTAAAATTAAAATTATTATTATTTTTTTTTTTTTTTTTTTTTTTTTTTTGCATATATAATATATATAACTTTTACAAATAAGTAAATAACCTTTTTTAAAACTAGCGATGAAAAAAAAAAATGTAAAATTATATTTACTTAAAAATAACACTAATACAAAGTATTAAATTATCTCATAAAAACTAAAAAAAACATGGAGAATTAATTTAAGTTATATAACCAAAATATTTATCATGACCGAAATATAAAAAAAAATATAAGTAAAATTATATTAACATATTAATTCTATTTTTTTATATTTAAAAGTAATAATCTAAGATTTATTAAAATATATTTTATATTATTATCTTATTTAAATGTATCTATACAGACAAAATTGCAAAAATGATTAAGAATTATGTTTGATTATTAAAAAAAAACAAAAGTTATAATAACATAGAAATACATTTTTTTATGTTTACTTAGAAATGTAAAAAAATAATAAAAATCAAACATTTGGAAAAAAATATATTATATAACAATGTTTTTAACTATATTATGTTATAACATGACGTGTATTATTATACTTCATGAGAATATAATATTCTATTATCCTGCTTATTTGCTACATTTCAACACATTTCATAAAATAATGAAATTTCATGCATTTAATATTTGATAAGATGAGTAATTTGCATATGACATATTTTAGAAGTTCATTTTTTGTATAACTCGTATAAAATTCAGAAATATTTAAACAGTCATAAATCATAATAATATCATATTGTTTTGGTCGTAGACAGCATAATCACGATGAAAAATAATTTATAGCTTAATGCCCGGTGGATATACAATGTAAGAAATATAAACCATTCATATAATGTAATCATTTATCAATGTGTTATTTCATTCAATTATTATTACAATATACATATATTATAAAAATTATATTATTTAAAAATATATTTAAAAAATAATAATAAAAAACAACAATAATTTTATAGTGTCATTTTCAATTAACTTTAAAGCCTATAAATAAATAACAACCATAGTAATCAGCATAATATAGTTGACAATTATATTTAATATATATAAGTATTCTTTTTTTAGTTAGTATAGGATGAGTTTATCAATATCGAATACAAATAAACGCAATTTTTAATAATAACATAAACTAATAAAATTCTCAAATAAAATTACAGTTTTAATTTAAAAGCTATGTTAAGAATGTACCGACAACCGAATATTGTTGTTGTTTAAACGCGTGTTATTCAATCGTTTTTATTTGCATATGATTTAGATAAATAAATTACAAAACGTGATATTATGACTTATAAGTATAGTTGCTGTTTGATTTTAATTTAACATTTCTACAACTATAATTTTACACTGACCCCGTTGTGATTGATTGGAAATATTATTTTGAATGCACTTTTATTTTTCACAATTTATTTAAACGTGCATTTCGGATTGCTTATCATGTTTTTACGATAATGAAAATAACTTTACCATTTTTAATTTATTAGAATAATAAAGTACCTATTGAATCTTACCTGAGATCTTCAAGTTCGTAAAACATGTCTTTTGATGAATCATGGATGTAGATTTTCACCAGAGCAGAATCCATGTATTCCATGGTAAGTTGTTTAGGGAACGACCTGACAAACAACGCTTTGACCGTGCAAATTGAGGTAATTTCATTTGGTAACAGTGCTCTTTTTGTTTCACTACGATATTGCAAAAATACCAGACCTGATCTCATGAAAAACAAAACAAAACAAAACAAAACAAATAAATAAAGAAAAAATTTACAAGATTAAAAAAATATACAATGAATAACCAGAAGATATTTTGAGTTGTTAATTATGCATGCACACGTTCGAGGGATTATATATATTTTTTAATTATGAAATATATTTGTATAAAAAAAAAATTTTAAGTCTACGGTATTAAAAACAATACGAAACAATAATAAAAAAAAAAGAAAAACGAGAAAAAAACATATTTTTCCTTTATTATAGATGCCACTTGTAGAGAAAAAATAAGAAATGATTAATTTATTATGATAATAATGATGAAACGACACAAATAAATAATTAAATATAATTTAGAAATTGTGATTTTTTTATTTTCATGTAAATTTATTAAAAAAAATAATGTATAAAAAAATATCCGATAAGAATTTAATTAAAGAAACTATACTAAAAACGTAATTTATCTTATTTAAGGATTTTCATTATTAGTACCTGGTACCTACATTAAATATTTTTTTTATTTGAAGAAATATGAACGAAAAAATCTCGTGCCATTAAAATGAATCGTGTAGGTTAGCAAATAATTTTAAATTAGGTATTTTGACGATAAATTTTTTTTTTATATAATTTTGCAAAATATAATATTTTCATTTGATGTATTTGATTTAATACATTTTAATCAATTGAAGAATATTAATATAATACAAACAAATATTTACATTAAATTTTCCATAATACCGTTTCAATTTTATAATAATATTATATACCTAATAATAATGGTTATAATATACACGTTCTTTATACGAAATTTTTTTTTTAAAAAATAGTTCTTTTAAAAGTAACAATTAAAAACACATTTGTTTAGTTTTTACATTAATTTCTCAATGGTTGCATTTGTCATTCAAGATATTATATTATTGTTATTATTTATTATAATTGTTATTTCTTTCATAATAATTGATGGGATCCAGAGTGCGTGGATATTCATAATAATATACATTCTTAGTATTATACAAATTTATAGAAATTTCTAAGTATGTGTAGCAATATAAATTGTAATATAAATTGTGTAAATATATTTATTCAATATATTATAATTGTAATAAAAATTAATTGAAAATTTGAAACCAAATATTTGCCTGAACATAATATTTCAAATAGTCAATTTATAGATAATACGCATAATTTGTACATTAGATTACATTTTTATGGCACTAAATCATTTATTATTTTGAACTTATAATATTTTGAAAATGGTTTTGACAGATTTATAATTAATTTTACTAAAAAACTTTTCAATTAATACATGTCATATTTTTAAAACAAAATAGTTACCTATTATATCAATATGATTGTGAATTAATTGAATATAACAATAACTAAACTTAGTTATAGATTGTTAAATTAATTACAATAATTGAGAATCATATTTAATTAATTTAGAATAAATAATAAATATGAAATAACTTTTTATGTGTGTTTGTTTAACACTGATGATGAAAACATTGTTTTCGAAATACGTATTTGTTGAAATAAAAACAAATTTTTTGTAGACATTGGGTATTTTTATTTAATATATTTTATTTAATTATTCACATTAGAAATGGATATTGCCCTAACTCTTAATATTATTATTTGAAACATGCAATGCAATTTATTTAAATATTATTTGTAATTTATGTTATTATAATTAAAACAATATGTTTTATAATATACTATTATTATCCGTGTTTAAATTCATACGATTTAAATATATATATTTGAAAATTAATTTAAACAAGAACAATAATTAAAATTGAAATTTTTCATACCTATAATGAATATTTCTATGCACAGCTTTTTCAGTATTTTATAAAATGAAATTACTTATTAATACATGTTTTATGTGTTATAATAGTTAAAAATATTACTACCAAATAATGTTATTTTTATAGTTATTACAACAATATTTTTAGACATATCTTCAATTTGGTTATAATTATGTATAATATGTATTTTGTTAAACATATTAACTGATTAATGGAATTACATTAAACTTATAATAATGTGTTTCTAATCAAATAATGGTATATTTTATTCTTCTAAATAAGATTAGTTATTGAAGTAATATAACAATATTATGAATATTTTTTGCACACCAGGTTAATATGATAGATACGAGTAGTGCAGTGAATAAATAAGTCGATTAGAAAATGTAATCGTAAAAAGTAGGTAATGATATTCATAAAAAAATTGTTATTACTTATTATTTTTTTTTTTATATTAATATATGGGTTTTATAACCAATGATTATGAATACGTTTTAATAAATCTATTATTACTATTTTCACGTCATTTGTGTGTTTGTGATCATTTTGATAGATTTCTCATAGTATAAAAATAAACGTTCAGACATAAATTACGAATAGGTATGTATACAAAAACCTAAAAAAAAAAAAAAATAATAATAATAATAATAACAATAATTATAGTAGTAAACACAGAGTAAAACACAAAAATGAAATTTTCCGTCGCATGCAGTAACTATAAGACGACGACATAATATAAAGATCAACAAATATTATAAATTAAAAAATAAAAATGGTGTTCTGTGTGTTAGCATACCAAAACTAACAGTAAAAAGTGTGAATTTTTTGTCATTTAGTTTTACCAAATATTATATGTTTATTAAACTATGGCTCACCTAAACTTTGTCGTGGGTGAGTCATCATATTATGGAAAGCCATTTCGTCATTCAACATCGGGTCACCTTATAAGACATAAATTACCATAGCTCATAGTTGTACGGTTAAAATTACACTTTGTAATAAAAAAAAAAACAATATTACAATATAGATAATATAAAGTATACGATTCCTATATAAAATGTATACGTTATAATGATTTGAAAAACTATATCTTGTTCTTTGAACATTTTGAATTTCGTTTTATCAATTTAAACGTATACGTATACGAACAGTCCGATGGCGATTAAAACTTTTCGATCCGATGAACTATATTTGTGAAATTATTTGATAAGAAATTAAATATAAACGGATTAGAAGATTTTATTTCGAACAATAGAGTTCGAAAATCAATTCAGTCGTTCAATTGTTTAAGAACGTTCCGATTTCATCATTCTATATAATTATAAACAATATAACAAAAGCGATAGTTTTACAGTAAATTATATTGTCTTGGGATTAGTTTGCATCAATGCTTGGACGTGAAAAATTACTGTGCATAGTATTATAAAATGACTTATTCAAATATATAATAGTAATAATAATTATTAGTCATAGAGGGCTACGTTAAAAATGTATACAGCTAAAATAATTTACTATAACAACTATTATGGTAGGTACAATGTCTACGATTTAATTTGTTCGATATTAATCAATATAATTAAAATAAAATAATTATTATTTTTTTATGATTAATAGGTACCTATATAAATATATCTACTGCTTGTCTTCAACTCATTTATTTCTAACTAAAAATAATATTAGTTATTGTATTGGGTATATTTTAATTTCATTTATATTTACATTATTTATATTAAAATAATTCACACAAACGTCGACCCTACCATCAATAATACGAACTGAATTTGAAATTGTTTATTGTATCTCGTATTCAAATCGTTTGCGATATACACCTAAATACATGGACATCGTAAGCGATCTAATGTAATTTAAACGAGACGTGACCAGGAAGTCTTATGAGATATAAAGAATCATCGTATCAAAAAGGGTATTCGTGTTTCGTAATATTTTCTCCTTTTATGATTATTATTTATATCTTAATTTTTAATTTTATTAATATGTAATTCGGTTAAAATAGAAAACAAATTTTAAAATATATTTATAATTAATTTAGAAAATAATTAAGTCATTTATCAAAACAAAACGTAAAATATAATATTATTGTTTTACTATAAATTTGTTCTTTTAAAAATCATCAAGATTTTATTTTTCTTAAATATTGAATTCTTAACTATACAGTATAAGCCCATTATTTTTAAATATGATTATTTAAGAACTATAATATTATATAAATCAATTTTCGAATCACACGTTTAATATACTTACACGTAATATAATATTAATGTACAAAGTTTGAACATAAAATAAAAGTAACACGTTAACGTCAGAACATAAAAGATGAATTTTCAAACGTTATTATATTATAATATTGCATTTGGCAATAAATTAAAATCTTATTTTTTCTTATATACGATTTTAGCGTTAAACTTCATGTGGTATGACAGATAGTGGTTTATAGTATACAAATTTAATTTATATGGTTAGAAATTTTGTTCAACCATCGACATAACAATAAATTTAGTGTGACATACATTAATACATAGCTGCAGACATTATTGTCATAAATTTGAAAACTTCGAAAACTTTGGAAATTAATGTACGGAAGATTTTAATATTACTTATTTTATAATAATTTTGATTGAATAATATTAATAAAATGTAAATTTTCACACGTTGTAAGTGCTTACTTACCTAATGGTCTTTCTAAAGTTTTTGATGGTGTTCGGACAACCGGCAATGAGCTCCTCTGTTTGTTACCTCTACGAAATCCAGTTGAACTTGTTTCCACTTCCGACATTATACCTGGATCATCATCGAATAACATTCCAGTACCTGGTGGGTATCCTCCTCTGGATGCTGGAGACTATAAATTAGAAATAAAATTCAATATTATAATATAATATAGCTTTTTAAATATATTTTTATTGTTATTGGTTTTTCTAAAACCGGTAGTTATGACAAAGAAAATGTACCTATACATTATACATACCCGTTATATTATATTTTTAGATTTGAATTTATATATATTTTATAAAATATATGTATTTGTTTTAAAAATTAGTATAATTTAAATTTGTATCGAGTTAATTAATAGAATTAATAGAAGTATTTAATATAAAAGAAATTATTGTCAATTTATTTTTTTAATTATTTTACACTAATCAAAAATTAATTCAACGTAAACGGTTTTATAAATTTCTGAATTTTTTTTCTTAACATTTATTTTTATTTATCTAGAGCTCAAAAAGATTTATGTGTGCCCCTGATGTAAGGGAAAATATGCATTGGTCGAAAACTTACTCTTTTCCGTTGCATTTTTGTTCCGGTCTATACATAGCAGCAAGCAACACCGCAAAGCAAAAAATTAAAAAAAAAAATAAAATAAAATTGAGATTAAAGTGATTTTAATGATAATAATGATATCATAAAATCTCGTTTTTTCTACGTTCAACATCGTAATGTAAAATATAATTCACATTTTACATTAATCGCATGTGCATATTATGTATGTATTCAATAGCGAACAATAATTATTATAATGTAAATTGTAAGTTGTTCATCATAACTTACTTCCAAATCCATAGATCTCGTAAGTGCAGGTTGATAATTATGATGTTGGTCGCCCGATAACGTGTGTCGTCGTGGATCATCCCTTTTTGAAGATCTACTACGACGTAACTCATCACCTGAAATAAAATAATAATAAAATATTAATCTTTCTGGTATACGAATACATTCATAATTCATTTACAAGTTAATATATTCGTTATAACACATTGTATAATGAGTTTTTGTTTGTTGCCATAAAACAATTAAGGCATAATAATTATTGATAACATCGAGGGGAATATAAAGTGCTATATTTATAATGTGAAACGATTTAATTAATACAAGTATGCTTATGCATATTCAAATATAGGCGATATGTTAGATACAACGTGTTCTTTAATTATAAGACAAGACTCAATTATTCAGAAACGCAAAGAATAATAAATTCTTGCGTTTATCAATATGCACAAGACCTCAAATATAATTTTTTTTTTTTTTTTAAGACACCAGCTTGTAAGTTATAATATATTATTCAATGTACTATATTATAAGTATAACATATATAAATATTTACAAAAATATGGTAAACTACAAAACATTTTTTACGTTTTTTTATTATATAAATATATATTATATATATATAAAAAAGTAAATATTAAAAGTTCTTGGCGCAAAATTTAAACTTTATATTTTACAATAATATAGTGTATAAGCAGATATTCTTAAAATATAATATTACCTAGGGCATATTGTTGGTTAAAAATAATATAAATAATTACACTAAATAAAATGTGTTTGGTTTCATCAAAATTTTAAAATTGTATATTCAAAAGATCTGAAGATTGTAAGTTAGGATTCAATATTATTATATTGCAGGGATGGCTAACATGAAGTGACTTACGAGTCCCATCAGAAAATTGCAACGCATTTAAGAGCCAAAAAAATTTTTTCATTGAAATATGCAAATGTCATTCAATTTTTTATAGATTAAATATGAAGGAAGTAATGAAATGTATAATAATGAGAAAAATCCAGACTTCAAAAGCCTTACAAAAAAATTCAAACTAATAAATTATATATTTAATTGAATAATAAAACAAAAATACTTAAATATTATAATTTTATCATTATTATATATGCATTAGTATTATTATCGTTTATTTTCTATTTATTTAATAAATCTAATTTTTTTAAATTAGTAAAAAATTATTAAGTCTTATAGAAATAAGTCGTGAACCGCATGAGCCTACGATGAGAACCACAAGCGGCTCGTGAGTCTCAGGTTGGCCACCTCTGTTATATTGTGCCTAATGAAGAATATATTATTATATATTGAGTAAAAATAAACCTAGAATTTTATTTTGTTAAATTTATTGGCATAAAAACTATTTATGTGTTTACAATAATATAAACTTCGAACTATTTTAATATTGAATTAATAATTAATTCAAGGAATTTATTTTGACAAATAGATTAAATATAAAATTGATCGAGAAAAAATGCCAGTGTGTGGTACATTGATAATTATAATAATAATTAATAATTATTGTTATTTAATAAATATGATTCAAATGATTTTTTATAACATTTAAAAATAATAATATATAATATATTACATTTTTCCAGTCAAATATTATACATTTAATAAAAATTTGAAATTTGTTTATTATTTATTCAATTGTACTACCTAGTAATATTGATAGATTAATAATAAATAAAATAGCATTATAAAATAGTTCCAGTAACCGTAAATTAAAGTTTATTACAATATACCAAATACGGCTCTCTGTATAGGCAATATTAATACACAAGTACTTATATTTATATGCAAGGTATTATGTGTTCCTTACTAAGAATAAAAAGAAGATAATTATTATAGTATTGAATTTTGATTAAAATTTGAATGTAATGATAAATAATTACATTCAAAAAATGATTATGAGCGAAAATCATCAGATAATATATTTATTGATTACAATTTTTACATTCAATATAAATGCCTATAAAACCTATAATTATATATTATTATATGTATAATTGCTAATTTTATCAAATATTTAAGAGATTAAAATGAGAATTTTAAGAAATATTCAAAGTGTAATGTATTTTCAAGAAATTAATGTAATCGTTCCGAAATTTTTTCACCTATATATAGTACCTATGTGAATATCTAATAAAATTTCAGTATTTAGTTTTTTTCACAAAATTTTAATTTTCGTGATAAATGTTGTATTTTTTTCATTTTTTGGTCGATTTTTATTTTTATTTTTTTATTTTCTATCACATAGGGTCAATTTGAAAAATTTGAAAATTTACCTAAAAGAAGAACCAACTACATCCACTTTCGTACAGGAAATATATTATGCTATTCGATGAAAATCGGAGCATTATTTCGGGTAGAAAAAGTGTCTACAGACATAAAATAAAAAAGACCCACATCACTATAAAACCAATACATTTTTCGTTTCGCTTAAGGTCTAAAATAATAAATTGCAAACTAATAAATGAACGCAGTATTATATTTTATTTTCTTTATTTAATTTATAAATATAATATAAATGTTTATTTGACTTTCAAACTATATTATAGATAATTATCAACAACTTGTTATTGAAATTTGAGAAAATAATATTTATCATTCATACAAGTGGTTTATGTAATACATTTTAAGTTTTTCAAATCAATATTACTTGTATTTATAACAAGTAAATAATTGTAATATCGTAATTATCGTGTTTAATCTTGTCAACATAATATAAAAATATTTTTATATTAGTAGTATATTGAAAGTCTCACCAGTTTAAATTCAGTCAAATTTGATCTATTTATCTATTTCATCTATTTACTCGTAAAATCTAAATTTTTCATTTTATTTGTGTATATACAAGTCACATTTTCACTATTTATTATTTTAATATAATAAATATATATATATTTATTTTTTTTTTGAGCACATAAAATAAAAATAATAAAAATGAAATTTTCGTTACATATGAATTACAATTTTTAGATAACTTATAAGGTTTCCTTTTTCTGAAAACTCAAAAATTGTAATAGTTGAATTATTAATTTTTATAAAGAATATCCTTAATTATTTTTAAAATTAATATAAAAATATAATATAAAATAGATATTTTTGTTACGAATCTATTTTCTATGTAAATTATGCTGTTTCACTTTCATTACAATATAAACTATATCATTAATTGTTTACAGTTTATTGATTAAATTATGAATAACCATATTCAATTTAATTGACCGAATAATTTCTAATTAGTATTAGTCAAGAACGTATTGCTATAAAATATAACGTTCGTTAACCGTTTTCTGTTATTATATTCGACGCGTTTAATTGACTAAAACAAAATTTTTTTTATTATTTAATTTAGCCATAGATTTGGAATGTATACCATTATTTTAAGTAATTGAAATTAAAAATTAATAATTTCACATAAAATAAACTTGTTTATATATAAATAAATTATAAAAATCAAAATTTAAAAATATGTAGGTAATTGATAAAAGTTATAGGTATAAGTTTTGGATTCAATTGTTCATTAAAAATAATTAAATTATTACTAAAGAATTTAAAATGTTAATTATTTAAAATAAGTTATGGTTAGCTATTTTTTTCTCATAAATATGTTTAAATTTTTAACATTTTATTTATTCATAAGAGAAACTGTAAAGTTTATATTAAATTAACCTTATAATGACGCTTTTATACAAAAATTTTATTTTTTCATCAAACTTATCCCCTGGAGTACCTAATTACCTATTAATAAATTAAATTTTATAGCACTTAATTATTGACTTTAAAATAAAATTATTATAGATACCTAGTATAAAATTGAATATATCGTAAATATTATTTTATTTTGTTTACACCAATAATTAGGGGCGTTATTTGGGGTGGGGTCAATGTGTGCACATTTTTTAAAGTAGTACCAATTGGCCTGCTGAAATACTTCAATATTATTTGTTTTATTAAAATTAAATTGTGATAATTTGAATTTTTATACTGAATAGATAAATCTAGTATCTTTAGTAAATAATGAACATTTTTACAATCACTATTACCGTTATCATACTGAATTGCCGATTAAATGAGTAAAATCTTGGTTATTATTTTTATCATAATTATTTTAAGCCGTATGCGATTGGTATAACATGTTGGTTGGGTTAACATTGGTTAACAAAATGTTTAATATGACGAGCTTGTATTTTTTTATTATCTAATTTTTTTTATTATTTAATTTTTTTTTTCAAATAATTTATGCATTATTTATTGGTTTTCACTGGTAAAATAAATTTTTATAGTCTTTTAGATTTTAC
This sequence comes from Tetraneura akinire, assembly GCA_021307375.1. NCBI lineage: Eukaryota > Metazoa > Arthropoda > Insecta > Hemiptera > Aphididae > Tetraneura > Tetraneura akinire. Next base: position 297,908 of record JAIUCT010000133.1, on the reverse strand, counting down.
ATTGTTTTTACCATTTATGATGTGATGATACACTGTTCATAATTTATTGATAAAATTTTAAATGTATAATAAAATATACAACCTACATATTTTTCTATGGCTTGCTTGAAACCTCGTAACCCCCCCCCCCCTTTTACCAAAGAAACTGAAATAAATAATAATTTTAATGAAGAAAAAAACAATGATTTAGAAACGTCATATATTTTTATAGATCAGTGTGCACAAAATATTTTATTTGTATTTCCTTTATTCTGTTTTATTGATTATATTTTTTTTTTTTTTACAAATTTTTCAACATTGAAGCAATAAAAAATATTATGGCACATTATTATGATTTATATCCTTTGAGATAGTGTAAGTATATTATATTTCCTTCACATTTTAGTTGATCGCATCGATTATTACACATAATATATTTAGTTAATATGTTATTTTATAGAATTGCACAAAATAAGAAATACATGAAAACGAAAAGTACGGATTTATTCAGTATTATTATTATCTGTACCTATTATTTTTAGAGTCACATAAATATCATGAAAGTTGTATATTTAATGCATTATATATAAAATAATATTCTAACAACATAATAGTTAAATGTATGTTTTATTAATAAATTACAGAAATATTATTACATATCTCGTATAAGAGCTCGAAGAATGCATAAAGGAATCGAAAACAAAATTTCATAATTTTTTAAGTTACTATACGTCTTTTAATATTATTTATTTATCTATATTGTAGAATGTATAGAGTATTTCGGTTGATTTTTTACTAAACCGAGTAATTACAATTTATATACAAGATATATTTACCATTTTTGGTATATTAAATAAAATTCATATTATTTTATACTGTATATATTTTTTTATTAAAATAAAGTTTATGAAAAATAAACGATAATTGTTCTAAGAATATAAAGTAACAATTTTAAATAAATCGAAAAATATAATGTAATATTTGTACTTTTATTTTATTTTTATAGTAGGTACACATATAATTTATATAAAATAAAAATGCCATTGGGTAAAAGTTTTTAAAAGCATAGAGCTGTTTATCTTTTTTTACTTTTTTTACTCTATAAGTAATTATCAAATAATACTTGTTAAAAATTGACGATCGTAAAAGTTCTTAAAAGAAAATTTTGTTAAATTGTTGAATATTTAAAAAATTATTTTAATAGTAAAAGATTATTTTATTTACATAATTAATGCAGATATATTTATTGGGATCAAAAAAGTTATATATAAATATAAATGCCATTTTTTCAAAATAATTAATTTAGGACTTTATGTTACTCGTATTAATCGTATAATTAACCAGTTGATTCTGCTTCATTGTTTGTAGAAATTTTTTGTAAAAATATTTTACCATCTTTGTACGATAATATAATACAATAACATACAAATCCTCAGAGAAATCATGGATAAAAAATGTTTATTATTTTTTGTGTTTTTAGTAATATAATATATTGTATGAGTTGATGCATTTTTAAATTAAACATTGTTCACTCGTATAAAAAAAAAAAAAAAAATACAAAATGAAGAAAAAATAAATATGAATATAGAATAAAATATTTACTATGTTTATATTTTATCCTTATTGAATTTAATGAAAATTAATGTTTAATTACAACAAAAAAAAAAAAAAAAATCACAAGATTACACGATAATGTACGATATCATAAATAATAAATTAAATAATATAGACATGTATAATATTATTTTAATTCACTGTGATATTATTTAATATGAATTGAAAACGTTTGACATTTGAAAATATAAAAAAAAAATATTATGTTAAATATAAAATAATAAATAATTTCACAATTGATTTGTATTAAATATTTTATTTTTGAGCTTCAACTTTTAAACTTCTTTAAAAATTTCGTTGATATTTTCTCTACGCGCAGCCAATTTTAAGACAAAATATTGTCTTCAACACAAATACTTTAGTTTATTTTGAATAATATGACAACGATGTATTCATATTAAAACCCATTAATGTCCTTTAAAACAGCGTTTCTCAACCTGTGGTACGCGTACCCCTGGGGGTACGTAAGATGGTATGAGGGGGTACGTGAAAAAAAAGCGTAATGGCGGAAAAAATTATAATTGGTGTATTTTAAATGGTTTGGAATTTGTGAAATATTTAATAATGAGGCTGACGTAAAAGAAGAGTATCCTGAGCTTTCAAACAAAGCATTTTTTAATGTTCTGCTGCCATTCACGAGTACTGTATTGGTTTATACTTTAGAGGGCCTTTTCGTCGTACACGTACATTAAGAATAAATATCGTAATAGACTCTCTGTGAGTTCAGATTTACAAGTTTACTTATCATCCGAGGAGCCAGATTTCAAAAAATTATGTGCCAGCAAACAAGCCCAAGGGTCTCATTAACATTAAATTGGAAAGTTTATATTACTTTTATATATATATATATATATATATATACGTACATTGTATGGCTAATTAAATTAATTAATAAATATCATTTTCAAATTGCCCATCATCGAACTTATTTCATAATAACTTATTTGTGTTGTGTGTGAATATATAAAAAATGGACATTTGGGGGTACGTAAAGCAGTGGTGAGAGGTCAGGGGTACGCAAATGAAAAAAGGTTGAGAAACGCTGCTTTAAAAGGCCACACGATGTAAAGTATTTTAAACCGGTGCATTACATGTACTCGTATATTATTATAATGATGAAACTCTTAGAAAAGTAACAAGTATTTAAATATATCACAAAAAAATTATAACATAAATTTAAAGTTTTCGTATTTTCTTTAGCCTGCAGGTATATTCGTATATTGTTACAATTACTTGTAATATTTCTCTAAATTGTACATTCATAAAATTATGCATTTAAAAATAAATACACTTAATCTAATATTTTAGTATTTAGCTTTCCGTTTATAGTAATATTTTAAAAAGATAAATTAATACAGATTCGTCACGTATTAATCATTTTCACATCGTAATTTAATTCAATTTATTATCAACGAAATATTTTTCCAAACAAACTGATACAACTCATAACTTTAACGGAATATTTAAACATTAAAAAATAAATTAATTTATAAAACACTATTTAACAAAAAAAAATTATATTTTCGTTGCAAATCTCATTTTACAAATTAAAAAAAAAAGATATACAATTATTTTTGATTCAATAATATAATGTGTTTACGCATTAATGATAATTTTTTGAAATTTGAAGAGAATTTGATAACATAACGCTAAAATAATAGTATTGTATAATACCTACTATTATTTTTAAATAAATTTATTAAAAAATTTTTTGAATAACACTTAATAATTATTATTAAATTATTTTTAGAGTGTAATAAGAACCGTATTAAATTATAATTTGTTTATATTATTCTAACAAAAAAATAAATAAATTTTTCTTTTTTGTCAACGTAATATATTTAAATTATTTTATATACTGATTAATTAGTTAAATCTGAATAATTAATTGATTGACAATAATAAATAATTAAAAAATAAATATATTCTAAGAAATCAGGTGTGTTGTAATGATTATTAATTTATGTTTATTATAAACATAACAAATATTTAACTACCAAATTATTTTAATAATTCAATTTTGTACCTTTGACGTAACATTATTGTATTTGTAGAATTGTTATTTACATAATAGTAAGTATATGAAATTTAAATTTATGGGAACCATTTATTTTATAATAAACCATTCCACATATGAATGTTATAAGTATAAAGTATACACCATTACTCAGTAAATTAAAATTAATATTGTTTGCAGAAGTTTAAAATTCTGTAGAAATATCAGTTTTAACTTTTAACTAATTTTAAGACGACTTATAATATAATACATATAATACAAAATGTTTTTTCTCATTCACCTTAAATAAACAATGTTATTATAACGTACTTTATTAAGTTTTATGTCAAACGATTTTTCAAAAATTACTTTTTATATTACAAACGTCAAACCAGAAAAATTCATATAGTACACTTAAAAAATATTTTAAATAAGAAATAAAAATATTTTAAATGAGAAATAAAAATATTTATACAACTATATATATTATTAATTTGTTTATCTACATGCTACATCAGGTTATTGCATTAATTGTTAAATGAATTATATTATAAAAATACGAGTATATAGGGATTATAATAAATGTAATTTATAGTTTTTTTTTTTGAAGGGGGAGAGATAATTTAATCAAACATTTATTATTATTTTAGTTAAAATTACAAAATTTCAATAATAAGAATTCATAGTACTTAAGTAATATTTAAAGGAAATATATATTTTTTTTTTTTTTGTATTATTTATTTTAGTTCTGTTTATGTTAAATAATTTCAAATTTTCAATGTATTATACGAGTAATTTATAACGACGTAAGCTAATCACACTAAAATCTAAAGAATAACTGAATATAATATATACCTACTTAATTCAATATAATTCTAAGAAAAGCTAATTATATCAACCAATATGTGAAAAATATAAATATTTTAAATGAATTATTTGTTATAGTAAAATCTAAAAGGTTTGGTATATACATTAGTTTTGTTTAAGATAAGGTTTGATGTCAGTACTTAATCTCATAACAATATCATCATACTGTTTCCTCATAAAACATAAAAGATAAATAAATGAAATGAGGAAAAAATATAAGTTATTGTATTTGTTTTAATTCAATACAACAAATTTTTTATATTAATTTTTAATATACTATAAATATAATAATTTTTATAAATTAAATTCATGAATATATTTATTATTATATTTTGTTACAAAATATATATATAAGTATAAATTATATCAATATGTTATTAAGTAATAATTAAAATGTTTAATATTTTAATTATTAACTAATAATCCTCATAATTAATTATTTATTATAATTTTGTAAAATCATAGTATTAAATACAGGCAACGTCAAGTATATAATTTTTAAATAGTGAAAAATTTTTAATACCGTTTATGATGATTTTTAATAATTTAAATTAAATTTAAACAGAGTATATTTTTTTAGGATATTTGGATATACCCGTGGATAAAATGCTTTCCTAGTGTATTTTAATGCACAAATGTTTTTTTTTTTTTTTTTTTTTTAATTAAATATATGAACTTAATTAAATTTTGAATTCCATTTAGTGAATAATTAATAATAACATTATTTTTAATTAGTCGTTTATTTATCAAACTACTTAATTTGAGTATTAACTTCACATAGTGAATATCCTCGTCCATTTCGAGTATTTGTACGATGTAAAAGAAGTATATTATACGTCCTAAAAATATCTAAATCTATAACTGGAGTAGGTCACTTTTAGGAAATGTCTATTTGGCTCAACGGTATACGAGTATTATTCCAGGTCTAAACCAATGAACATTCACATAAACCCAGCCAAGACAAACGATACACACGCTTACACGGTTATACATTTTATGTGAAAAGGTTACTTTTATAATACGAGTAACGACTTAACTTTTTAGCGTTTGTGAAAATATTTAATTCATATAATATACTGTATACTGTATGTGTAAAGTGTAATAATAAATTATGTACGGTCGACCGAATTATCAAAAGACAAAAACGTATATAAAAATAAAATTTTATATGGGTTCAAAAATGTGTTATTTCATCGTATGGGGAATAATTATTTTTTTAATAATTAAAATATTTGTAATACTTCGTCGTAACACAATACACGTATAAATTATTTAGTTAAAACTGACTGTAGCAGGTGTGTTGTGTATATTATATTTCAAAAAGAGTGATTATAATAAGTAGTAGGTATATTCAGTTATACTTAGGGTTAAGTATATCATCGAGTTATTGTATAGTCTAACATTATATTGACTCGACCATTACAGTTTGTACTATTTTACTGTAGAATATCAAAATACCTTTGGCCGAACCTTACCGTCGTTGGGAAAAAATGCATGGAATTTCGGCTGAATTTGAGTGTTTTGTACACCGTTATCCAATGGTTGGTTATCCGGTCGTTCGCATTTACATTTTCCGAAAAACAACGCGTTTTTGAACCGATGTCGACACTTTACCGATCGCATTATAACGGCCGCGTTCGCGATACGACAAAAACTAAATTATTGTGCTAGCTATTATAACAATTATTATTATTGTTTTTACTGCAGCGCCAGTGTCCCCGTCGCGTCATCGACTATATGCGTCTATTATACACTTACACGGTATACAGGGTGATAAAAATTGTGTTAATCGTATTTAATGTGAGTACGTTTTGAATATACGACGATATTACATAATGATAACTTTCGTATCAATTATTCGGATCACCCTGTACAGAGTATAAACGGTATAGCGACGATTCTCATTGGCGCACACATGTTCTAAGACTTGTCTCAAACGAGCGCAGCGGAATTCTCAGACATTATTCCGAATCGTTGCCAGATTATTTTATTATAATTTATTTTTTATACGATTTTCAGATATAGACGAGCACGCGTATTATAATATTTATTATTATTATTATTATTATAAATGCTCGTGTACGAATGACTTAAATCGTCTAAAAGACAACTGAACAAATTGTTAAACGGTTACGAGTAAAATAAAATAAATTCTGTCCGATATGTTACAAGTGACAAAATACCGAAACAAATTAACAACTTTATTCGAAAGAATAATAAAATTATATTGTCCATATTGCGTCAATGTATTATTATAATGTTACACACCTTCTAAAATAACAATAATTAATAATAAAGTTCTTTTTATTATCACTAATAAAATAATATGAAGAGTAGACGTAAAATATTTATCTTTTTAAAATAATTATAATTTACAATATAGGTACCATTTATTTACTTATTGAAACGAGTGAACGACCTAATAAACCATAATGACGAATTTCATATTCTTATCAAATATAAAGATCACAAAAATGTGTTTGATTTATACATTGATCATTATTATTATATCGTGAATTTGTGCTTTTAACCCTACTTACAGTATAAAATAATCGTGTTAACGAATTTAAATTAATATTTTTTTTTTTTTTTTCAGTTAATAAAATGCAATTTTAGATTTTGCCAATCAATTTAATGCATAAAATTATATTTTATTTTTATAGTTTTAAGTTAGTTTAATTTTGAATGTAAAATTGAATAATTTAATTTGTATATAAATGTTTTATATTATGTTAATATTATATAAAATTAATTATTCAACACCCATACAATAATCTTTTGATGCCTGAAATTATTGTGTTTTTATGTTTGTTATTATGTATTTTTGAGATAACTATAAAATAAATATAAATTATTTATTTATTTATAACAACATAGTCATTGCTTAATATGACTACTTCAGAGTAAGAATAAAACGCATGGCATGTATACTTGCTGTTTAAAAATTTTACATAGGTATGTAGAAATAAAAATAACTAAGGTTACATTTTATTTGTACAATTTAATATGAATTTAAAAAAATGTAGGATTAAAAAACTTTTTAAAACAAATCACAATATAAATTACTATACTTATAGGGTGAAAAAGTACAATTAAAAATGTCAATACATTTTTAAATTTTATTATTCTGAAATTAACGAACTTATAAGATCGAATAAAAAATAATATTAAATTATTATAAACATTTTAAGATTAATATCGTAATCTTCTCATTTGTATGATGCCTATCGTTATACATTTGAGTTATTAAACATTAAGCCACAATAAAAAAATAAAATAAAAAAATATTAAATAAAAAAAACTATAATTTAAACGAAAGAGTAATTATTTCTATATAGATATTAACCTACAGACTTAATTTATAAAATTTAAAATTTAATGGTAACAAATTTAACGGTTAATGTACTTTGCTACCACAATAAAACAATCATTAATCATTTTATTATTTAGTATTTAGAATTTTTTTATATATTGATATCTTATTGTTGAAATGTTTAAAAATTAAATAGATAAACAATTTATACCCATTATACTAAATTCAATATTAAATTAAATTACACAAAACATAAAACAAATTCTAAAAGCGTCATTATTATGTTAGAACTTTTAAATCGTTTTCGTATTACAATTTGTATCGAATAATAATAATTATAAATTGCTTTTGTTTTTAACTTTATCATTATATAATTTATAAATATTATATTATATTATACACACAATAATATTTGTATATATTTTACAACTTACCTTAGAAATTGTGTTTAAAAGTCAAACGCATAATATTAGGTTTATTTATTATTTATAAACTCGGAATTATTGTTTGGTAAATAATGATTTTTTTTTTTTTACGTTTTAAAAATTAAAATACATTTCTTTTTTTTTTTTTGTTCCAGTTATAAGGAGAGTTAATTAGTTTGTTTTTATAAAAATGTTTCTTTCCTTTTTACTCAGATTGTTTTTGTATACATTCATAAATTATACTTTTTAAGATAGTAATAATAAATTCAATTATTTATAATATTCTAAATAATAATGTTTTAAATTATACGCATCATAAAATAATAACAATAACAGTGCAAAGCCACATAAAATATTGTTTATTAAACTAATGTAAAAAATATGACGTCGTTCGTTCAAAAATTACTTACCAGCTGGTTCGACTGTCCCTCTAGTTTTTCCGTCTCCACTCCAATCATCGTCTGAAATATAAAAATAACAAATAAAAGATAAATAAACGTATGTTACACTTGTTGCGTTGATGTTGAAAATTCGCTTGTATTTTGATAACAAATATGTCCCAGATCAAAATCAAGTCAGGGAGTACCTACGTCTTACTCGTCTTCGTCTTGTTTCGGTCCCAAAGGGGGGAAACGTGTCTGGCGTCACAAAAACAAAGTGACAAATTCCACTGGGAGAAAAAAATGTTTTTTTGATAATGATTAATTATTATTTCAAAACCAATGTTAGGTAACGTGGTTTTGGTTCCAAAACAAAAGGACAACTTTAAATAATAATTTACTGTAGTGGTTCTCATTTCATAATGTACTCATATATATATTATATTTTTTGTTGTTATTATTATTATTATTATTATTATTATTATTATTATTATTATTATTATTATTATTATTATTATTATTAT
>JAIUCT010000133.1:254696-288800 GCA_021307375.1 Tetraneura akinire | reverse complement strand
ATTATTATTATTATTATTATTATTATTATTATTATTATTATTATTATATAGTTTTTAGTCAGGTCGGCTATTAATATAGTAATGTTAGTGGCGTTGTCGGCGCAGTTGTGTTTTCAACGGGGTCCAAAAAGTTTACTTTTCGTAGTAATATATTATGCATAATACACAGGACGGAAAACATTTTCCCCGAGGTTAGCGATGTAGACGTGGAGGGAAGAATAAAAATACACAATTGTAATAATGAACAAACGAATCAGTATGTCTATTATACGGCGTTTGTACCTGCGTGAGTTATCCTCTCCACCACAACCATCCTACTATTTTATGAAGAATTTCAGAAACAATGCAAACATAATTCTTTTTATAAAATTCAATTATTAACAAATATTATTTTTTAAACTTTTTTTAAAAAAAAGAAAAAGAAATTATACCGAACTAATCACAAAACAAAGTACTTAATGTAACATGTCTTCATGCATTCTAACCGATCTCAAAATTGTATCTATGTTTTTTACTTATCAATAGTGTTTATATTTTTTTTTAAATTTGCCACTTAATATGCTTAATATTATTTAATGGAAATTGATTAGACATTATACTGAAGTGTTCTCTCTATATAATTATATCGGAACTTTTTGGAAAAGTGCTAATTGTTGGACAGTTGGCAAGAGTTTGTAAGTAATCAGCACTTCAAACTTCTAAAGTTTTTTTTACCCAATATTTGTTGTTTTTAACTTGAACTAGAAAAAAAATATGGATGTTGTAACTAGTAAATCATATTATGAAACTAAAACAAATTTTAATTATTAAGTAATATTATTATTGTAAATATTGTTTCTTCATAAATATTTATTAAATAATTAGTATGCAATTTGCAGTAGTAATATATAAGTATATATTTATTATTTCTATTAATTAATTAATAACAGTAAAGCCGTTATTAAATATTATAATATTTCAAAATTACTGGATATTAATACAATATAAATTATAATACTTATAATTACTTTTATTCTTTATTAAAAAAAAAAAAAAAAATTACAACATAATGTTCATTCAATAAAAGTTACATGAAAAGAGTTCCACATAAATGTATGAAAAATTAATAATTGTTTCTCTTAGTTCAAATAACTTAAGTATTAAAACTAAGAAGTTTTTAACGAAATAAAAGATTTTTATATTTTGGAAAATCGTTTATTTATCCGTGTTATTTTTCGTTTTTACATGGTAAAAGGAAATTAAATACACATTCACAAAAATAATAATATAATATATAGTTCTCCTTTCGTGTATTTTTATTTAAATATTTCATACATTTCTTTAAAAAATATTGAAAAGTAAAATATTATATTCGTATAACTGAATAAGTGAATAAAATAAAAATGTAATATTAATTATATTTCAATATTTTAAAATATTATACTATAACTATACATATCACTTGCATTATCTTTTATATTAATTTATTCACTATATTGTATTATGTATAAATGGGTATATTTAATATGTATGGTATTATGCCAAATTTTGATGATCATACTTCAATAATTATGGTTTAACCATTAAGTACCTAATATTTTTATATAAAATAGGTATTTATATATAAATAATAATCATTAAAATTAATGTATTTGTAAGTATAATATTATATTAAGAAAATTATGTGTAAAATATAAAATTTACACATATATAAATGTACGTATTGAACAATTAAATAAATTATAAACTTTTTATAATAATTAAAATACGAATTTTAATTATTATAAAAAAATTCAAACTTTAAGATTAATTTATACTACTAGGTATCTAATATCCTAAATACAATTTATTACAGGTCAAAGTAATTAACATATTCCACGTTTCAAAATAATGTTTATATGTTCTTTAATTTAATCAATATTCAATATTGATTTCAATATATTTTCGTTTTAATTTGTTAATCAAGAATTATTATACTATAAAATATAACATTGGTGTTTGCACACCGTAAAAGCAAAACTATAAATGAAACTACAAAAGTACAAGTATATAACATATATCATAATTACATTTTTTATTCATAGTATATATTTGATCAATTGTTCAATTAATATATTAATCTATATTATTTACCTAGGCGGCTAGGCACATTGTAAATTTACAAATATGTTTACGTTTAATTAAAAAAAAAAATAATATTCAATTAATATTGTCAAATAACACAAATGCGTTTATTTATACTTTTAAAATTTCAACTTAACGCCAATTCATATATATATATATATATATATATATAATATATATATATATATATATATATATTATTATATTTGTGATATTATTTACATATAGACGAATAATTTATTATATAATATATTTTTGTATTAGAAATATATTGTTATTATTTTGATTACTATTATAATAAACATTCTTGATATTTCACTTATTGTACTTATGTGTACGTAGGGTGAATATTTAAAAATTAATCTGTAACAAGCATTTGGATACTAGTCACGTATTGAAATAATTCATAAGTTGACAATATTGTGAGCATACATCTTGCACGATGTAGGTATATAAACATTAGAATAAATAAAATATTTTTCGTTCTAACGTAACAAATACATAATTTGAGCACTATACCTACACTACGCCTATAATATTATAAATATGCAAACGTATATTGTACACAATAATATTTATAATGCACCTATCTATTTTTTCACGAAAGTCATAAAATATATTGTGTATACGAAATATATATTAGGGAACAACGTAGTAAATACTACTTACTATTTATTATGTTGTTTATAGTATAAAGTTCGCAAAGTTTATAAAATAATAAATATTATGATATAAATATAGAACAGACCCATGGGTCGCGACGAACTGCTCTTCCGGATAAAAAATTGCAACAGATAAATATCGTAAAAATGATTTAGAGAAGTTTATGATATTCCAAGTACAATCATATGTTATCTCTTGAATCGAGAGAATTTTTAAAACGTAGTAATGATTATAACATAATATTATTTTAAATTTTGATTTTATATAATATTTGCCAATGTTATAATGAGTTTTTTTTTTTTTTTTTTTTTTTTAAGGAATTTTTGTTATGCCTTATTTTTTTTATATTGCAGACGTTGTATAATATGAAATTTTTCATTCTTTTTATAATATTATTATGTTATTTGCATTTTATTGTTCCGCATCATTTTAATGATGTATAATTTCAAACAGCGATATAATAATTATTATTTCACTTGGACATATTTAGGTAATATACCTATACATAATTTATATAAGTACGCTTTACAAATATTTATTATACGACGAAAAATAATTATAATAACATAATGTCATGTTATATATATATATATTTTTTTTTTTTTACTAATCTATACAATATTACATAATAGGTATCTTGTTATAATAATACGATTATTTAAATAATTTTTAATGATTAATATTATTTAGTCATATAATTTTATTCGTGATGTAATTTATAGCTGACTTATACGAACGTACACATTTTATTTAGTCTTGATAATTTTGTAAATATTTAAAATTCACGTATAAATATTTTATAAATAAAATACTACTTGACACTTAGAAGTTAGAAAAAATAATAAAAATGTATTATATTTCGAATTTAAATTAATTTTTACTTGTTGGAAAATATACATCTACACGTTCATTTAAGATAGTACCTAAAATATTATAATTATTATGATAAACAATTAAATATGATACAATTAAAAAGGCAACACTTTAAAACTATAATATTATAGTATATATATACATATTATTTTGCAAAACTGAACGTAAATAGATCCGGCTGATCTTTTCTTTTCAATGTGCGAATAAAACAACAAAGTAAAGGTTTATTTTATTGTTCAGAGTCATACGCCAAATACGCATATATTCGGAAACGACAATGTAAGTATTGTGTGCATTGTATAACCAATTTATATACCGACACCAGGTTACCGGTTAGGAATTATCCGCTCTACCCTATCTCTATAAATATCGATCGGTATCATTGCAAAATGTTCGTCTTTTCTTCTCTTTGCTTTTTTTTTTAACCTAACGAATTCAATAGATACGCCGAAGTTGTATGCGTTTATCTTTATTGCGTTAAGATTATTTTATTATACTCGTATTATATAGGTAAAGGGCGAGTGTTTTTTTTTTTCAACGCTAAAATTGAAATTTCCTGCGACAGTCTAATTAGAGCTTCATCCGTGTAGTTTTTCCAGCAAATAACAATGGAAATGGAAGCATCTACTTGCAGAAGTATAAAATAAAACAAAAAGTATCAAGGTATTTCACCGAAATTAATTAAAGATTTTATAAGTTTACGTTATGTGTTTAACGCGATTGTATTATAGTTTTTGAATATCCAATTAATTTTATATTTTAATGTTATTTGTTCATGTCTCAGTTTCAGGTCAGTAATTTTACTGCACGAATGATAATATAATAACGAGTAATATTATTATTCACAGTTTTAAGTGTCACAAGAATCTTGAATATTGTTGAAACTTATAATGCAGACGTTATTGAAGAGGACCTCATATATTATATCAAATGAATGTCAAGACTAAAATGATCATAATAATAATATATAGACTTTCGTTAATAAATGTATACGGGCGATTTTATTTATATAATTGTTTGATACTGTATAGATGGATTGTGAGTATATTTTATACAAGTATATACTTAACAATTGACACTACGTAATTTCTAAAGGATCATTGAAAATCATTTTCTCATGTTAATAACAATCTGTAATATCCTATTTTAGATCGTGTAAATTAATAATACTGGTATATTTATTTAGGACTTAGGTATGATAATTTTATTATTCATGTATTTCAGTTTTTTTAGAATCGTATACAATTACGTAATAATAAAAATAATAAAACGATATTTTAAATTAGAATAAAATATAAATATCACTAAAATATAATATAATCGTAAATATTATGAAATAAAATTTAAATAATAAAGAACCCAGGTAAAATTTAAATTATACTTTGAGTACTTATACTTTTTTCATTTATTATAAAGTAAATACAATTTATATTTGTTTTATTCGTAAATAATAAATAAACACAAATTTTCTTTAAATACCTAATGACGTTATTTACACAGAAAATCAAAAATATATAGGTACGATATAATAAAAAAAACGAATTTTTGAGCTAATTTATAAAATATAATATTATTTACCTTATTTTTAATGTCACATAACTACAAGAATACATGTTTATTATTAATGAAGTTACAAAACATGCATTTTAATATTTAATTGTACAATATATTAAAATAATTTTTAATATTATAATTGATTAAAATGTACAATTAAATTAAAATAAAATATTAACTAACAATATTATTACAAATATACAACATACGAATATATACATTTGGAGTGAATTGGTTGTTAATTCAGTTACATAATTTTAATGTATTTGAAAAATGTATACGAGTTGAAAAAAAATCAAAGACACAAATTAATTACCATTAACTAAAATATAATAATCCGTTCAAATCGTCCAACTATAATTTTGGTAATATAGCTCTTACTAAAATTTTCATTTTTTAAACCTGTTGTACATATTATGTATATAATATTATTATAGGTAGGTATAATGATTATGACAGTCGTAGTAAAGGGTTAGGTAATAATGAAACTTTAAATTTTTTAAATGAATCGTTAATTTATATACTAGTAACTATTATAGTATGTTTACTGTAACGAAAATGAAATTTATAGACGCGAATAACACGATTTTTGAACTATTGACTATATTGACTTTTGCAACGATATTAAAATGAAATATCGTAACTTTAAAGTTTAAAATATTTACCTAGCTCTTTTCCATCAGAAATTCAGAATTATTCTTATGATAACGCTTAATAATAATAATTTTAATAGTAATATAACGACGTTTTAACTTTTATGCCATCGACTTAGATTCAAGTGATAAACACAACACATATGGAAAACAAATTACATACACGTAAATACGAGACGCGCCTGTAGGTAATAAATCTTTGTGTAAATGCGTGTTGGAAATATTGATATTTCATTATACTTCTATTTAATATTTTCATATAGTGCGTTATGACTTTATGAGCAGTTATAAGTAGAATTCCAAAAGCCGAAACATCGCAAAAACTAAAATTGATCAATTTTAAAAACGCCTAAATATTTTTATTACGGTTTATCATAAGTTGGTGGCATCTTACATGTCTGTAGTCTAAGACCAATGGAGTATTTTAACAAAATAAAATGACACGTTGGTCAAACAATTATATAGCTAAACTTCATCCAAATATGACATTAACCCTTTTTACCAATTCATAGAATACCAACGTCATATCTATAGTATTATTGCATGCATTTTCGTCGACAACAAAATGAAATATACCTGAAAACGAGTCGGAAAAATCGTCTTCGTCATCGTCGCTGTCGTCATCGTCGTCGGACACGGTCGAACGTGCATAGCGGCGTTTACGAGGACGCCGTTTCCGTTGACAACATTCGCTGCATTTGCTGCACATTTATAAAATAATATAACTACGAATAGGAGTTAGAGAAGACGATAATATAGTCCAAGAGAAATTATAAATAATAAACTGCGTAAAAACACGAAAAATAATCGTTCAGAAAAATATAACCGATAATTGCACGAGCCGCGTTCAGAGAGTGCACGATTGCTGAACGGTCGTGGCGTTCGACGTCTGACGTCGCAATCCGCCACGGATTCACTGAAAGTACGACGGACTTTCAGCGTAACCGCGCCGCTACCCGGTAACCACGGTATATATAGCTGTTAATACCGCTGTCAGCGGTCTCGACCTCACGGTGGCGCGCACGACGACGGAACCGACCCACGAATAGAGAGATACCCGTCTACGCGGATTGTTACATTTTTAATATTATTTTCGTGAATAATATATTTTACAATGAGATGCAATAAATAATAATTAAACAAATAACTGTATAACGAATAATGATGTACAGTGTGTGACCGTCATCGAAAATATATTCTTATAACACACTATAAGAAAGGGGGTAAATCCGTTTTAACAACACTAGGTATAGGTACGTATTTTTATTTTTTACCTAAATATTTCAAAACGCATTTAAAAAATATTATATTTTCGAGTAAATCCAAATTATAAAAAAAATGTCCGTAGACTAACATGGTCCATTATAGTCGTCGTTATTTATTGATTTTTTTTTCTCGTCGTGCAATGGATATTGTAGGATATATGAAATACGAATCCGCCCTATGTCTAATATTCAAACTGAGAAAAAACGATTTATAGACGTGTTTATAATATGTAGGGTAAAGGGTAAAATATGTCGTACGCATGTATAGGAACGCGCCATTGTG
Source organism: Tetraneura akinire (assembly GCA_021307375.1). Classification (NCBI taxonomy): domain Eukaryota; kingdom Metazoa; phylum Arthropoda; class Insecta; order Hemiptera; family Aphididae; genus Tetraneura; species Tetraneura akinire. The sequence goes on along the minus strand of JAIUCT010000133.1, from coordinate 281,406 downwards.
GAAAAACATATAGTCGACGGTCGAGACCGTAATATTTACCCGTTTTCTGACACATCCACGCCAATGACGGCGAAGAGAAATCGAAAATAAGATATGCGAATTGCACACTCCCGTGGGTATCGCACTGTCCTGCTGCGAACGGATGGCCGCATTAATAACAAGATGATTGCCGTTCGGGCGATACTGACGAATACATTCGGTCCAATGTAATTTGACATTCGGTCTTATAACTAATAGTTACTAGTTACCGGATCAATTGGGTCATGTAATGGCAACAATAATACACTAAGACCCGACTACTTTGACAACATTATACCGTGTACAGAGTTCAAAATGACGAGCATGCACAACAACAGAGGAAACATAATATAAATTCCAATTGTTGTCAATTTTTAACGGGTTTATATAAAATACAATATAATAATAATAATGATAATAACAATAATAATAATAATAATAATAATAATAATAATAATAATAATAATGATAATAATAATGATGATAATAATAATAATAATAATAATAATAATAATAATAATACGCCATGAAAATTTTTTACGCACATTACAATTTTTCCCTTAACATGTTATGACTTGTATAAACGAGTGTAAACTTGTATAAGCCAATATTTTGTATTATTAAACATAATAATAAAGTTAAGGGTATGAGCACTCATGGGGGGGGGAATAATATAGGCTTGTAATTTTAATTACAATATAAATATTACATATAAACGATTGTTATTGTATTGACAAATATTAATAAACAAAATTCAACTATTTTGTTATTATATAAGAAATACAATACATATTAAGTATATTAATAAATAGACAGGTTTTTTTTGAAATTTCATCTATGGGCTTAAGGGTTAAGGGTATTATCATCGTAATTCGTAAGTAAAACGAAAAACGATCATTTTTAATTAAACGAAAAACTCACCATAATATTATTATATAAATTTTTTGGTAATTTACCAATTAAATAAAATTAAAAAAAAAAAAAAAATACATTACGTTTACGTACCTACGTATAAACTTTATATAGGTATTATGATTTATGTAAAAAATTAAAAGAATTTTTTACGTATTATAATTAAATAATATCTTTTTTAAAGTGTTTTATTAAATTATTTTTAGATTGAACGCAAGATAAGAGTCGACTTGGGAGATATTATTATCTCATTAAAATTAAATACATTTATATGTCATAACATTAAATTTTTATCGTTTTAAACTTAAAACTTATTATATATATATATAAATATATTATTAGTTATTACAGCTTTTAACAATTTTATACATTTCGTAAATTTACTGTATATACCAAGAATTATAATATTATTTTATATAATTGTATATAATATTTTAATAATTAAAAATACACGGATCAAGTTTTCATATAATTGTACGCCCCTTATTGTCTCCAGAGAACGTTGTTAAGTTAAAATAATTAAAAAAATAGATAACACGGATAGGTATAATATTATAAGCGAGCATTTTATTATAATAAATATAATGGCGAAATGTTTATTTAATAATAAAAAAAAATATAATATAAAGATGGACTTTTTAATGATCAACTTTAACTAAATTCGAATAATAAATTTTATAAATTTTATAACTTTTATTAATATTATTTATAACGATAATCTTATATAGTTTGATCAAAATTCGATCAACCGATTGTGATTACTACAATAGGTATCTATTACCTAGTTTATTTTTTAATTTACGTTTAATTTAAAAATGAAATATTTAAATAAAAATTTTAAATATGCCTATTATATTATTATTTTATTGATTTGCGTGTAATAAAAATAAAAAAAAAATATCATTCCATTCGTATACACGGAATGAGAAGAAGATTATTATGATGGTGTCGTAAAACGATAAATAAAATCTCGTAAAGTGAATAAATACGAAATTAGATTAAAATATTTAAAATAAATTTAAAGGATACGATTATGTTTTAACACAATGGAGCAATATTATTATATTGAATAAACTGACCTGTGAACGAAACGCAGTGCTTAAGCACGCACATCGACATCGTGGACGCTGCGAGACTGTAATAAAGATAAACGCAAGCAACTGAAGAGTGAAAAAAAGCAAGTTTACTATCACGAAAAGCAACGCTTTCTGTTATACGACACGCGCAGTTCACTATCATTTACGCGTCTGCACGTCTGCCACCAGGTGTCACTACGTGTTATGTTTAATTATTGGATTATCTGAAATATATTATTATTATCGCAAAAATTAATTTTCATTATTTCAATAATTAATATCGTAAACAATGTATAGTAATGTTCAACGGATTTGTTAAAACAACGAAAAATATAAATAAATAGGTTAAACGTATGTTGCCATTAAATGGCCTAACCTAACCTAACCGTTTTGGGTAACCGACAATAAATTCTGTTTATTATACCTATATATACGGTGACTAACATAATGTATTTAAGTTAAGACGTTATGTAAAGTTTTTAAACTTTGAATCAATCGGGTATCGAATTTTATTTTTTATCTAATCAAACATTACCAGATTTAATCAAAAGTATTATTAGTTATTATTACTTCACTGCATTTCTTTTGGTTAAAATAATATTTTATATAAAAAAAAAAATTATTCAAATTTAATTAGATACCAAGGTAACAAATAGTTTTATATTACATTATTTGATTTTGTTATGACGAATAACAAAAATTATTATATATGTATTTTTCTTAAATAAACAGTAAAACGATATACGTATATTGTGAGCGATTCATTTTTGTTTTTTGAAAATGACGTTTTGCTTAAATCAAGGATCAATTAAAGTCATTCAAAAAATAATTTTAATATCCTTAACTACATATTTATATAATATATTTTCATCAGTTGCACCATCGTGTTTAGTATCAATGAATGGCTGGAAAATATATCCATTTGATAGGCAATTTTTCCCGTCATCAATTCTATTCATGACTAGTGCTGCCATGACTATAGTGGAATGCGATATATGGCCATCTAATACGAAACCTCATAATCGTTTGCTCAAATTTGTTGGAGAGGTATGAACTTTTTATAAAAATTGTTTATTTAACGAATTGAATAAAATATAATATATGCCTACACACATTAAAATATTATTATTCTACTACATTTCTATATGATATTTATTATTTTTTAATTATTCATAATTTTACATCTTTTAATAATATTATCGGTTCGTTGGCTTATTAGCAAAAGATCTACTTCAGAATACAAACTTTTCTCTATTTATCCACTTATTGTTTACCCATATACATTAAAATGAAAAACAAAACGAATTATAAATTTCATTTAATTTCAAAATTATTGTAATTGTTTAATTTAAATTAAAATGAATATTTTTTACTATATAGATCTACATCATGACAACATGTATAATGTTTGTTTATACTCTATTTTGGCATCCAATTATTATTGGCATATCCATTACCACTGATGAATTAGCCAAATTGGTGAGTATTTTATAATAACTCTGTTTTAACAAATATATACACTAATTTTATTTATTTATATTTTTATAATAATTCAATAATTCGTCTATTTTTTTTTAATAGTCCAGAACATGGTTGACATACTCGAATGTTTACCTAAAAAGTATTCCAATATGCATGGAAAACGTACGTAGTACGAAATTTCATAGTATTCTATTAGGCACATTATTGCTACATAATGTACTTGACCGATTTGGAATGAATGATTTGTAATAAATTATAAATATTATTAAAATTTTTAGTAGATAATAATAATAATAATAATAATAATAATAATATAATATTGCAGAAGACGTTTAAAGAAGCTTGTTTGGAATAATTAATTATTATTGAACAGTTATTGAACGTTATTTACGCAAGAACAAAATCAAAAGCTACATTATATGAAAGTTTCAATAAACTTACCAAAAAATAAAATATGTATAAATTCTAATACCTATACGTTGAAAAATAGAATCAATAAAAGCGGTACAAGATTTTTGTATGATTTACTTTACTTACAATGCCTATATTGAGCTTAACAAACGTGTACCTATATATAAATTATACTTTAAAATAACTTATTGTTTAATATTTGGAAATAAATATTGATAGATATTTATTTTTGATACAGAAAAGTAGTCTTTTTTAAAATTAGATTTTTTTTTTTTTTAATTTAGTGTATAAAATAAAATATTTAATAATAGTCACAAATGTAACTTATAATATCTACACATATGTAATATATATATATAAATATATATTATGACAAAATTATAATAAGATTAAATCATATTTATTATAAAAATTAAAAATAATAAAAATCGTAATAGATTATTATAGTATAATATAGATATATACATGTGTGTGTGTATATAACCAAATATCTGGGATATTTATACCTAAATGTCTACAATTTTTGTAGGAAAACATTTTATAAATTGTATTGTGCAAAAACATAAATCAAAATGTTATATTATATACCTACATAATTGTTTAATTAATAATAAATAATAATTGATTATTAATGAAAAATGCGTTAAAATAATATACGATTATACATATAAGAATTTCAATTTAACATAGCATGCATGGAAAATACAATAGCTCAATTTGTTTCTAACGTCTACCGACAATATTATCACATTAGTGTTTAGTTACACGCGTGTATTATTAGTATTACTATGTTTCGTATGTTTAATTCTATATTATGTATATTGAATTTCATTTAAATCCGTTCAAAACATATTTACTTGGTATTTCATAAAAATATATTAAGCAACGTACACATAAAAATGCAATTACTGAGAGTTCAACAACTAAATATCCGCTATATCTAATTAAGAAACCATATAGGTAGTATACATCGTATTAATATTAATTATATATTTATAACCAATAATATATCTCTATATTTATTACGAATATATAAATAGAACGCATTCGATATGCATATAAAATAATCAAAAAACAATACTCGTTCATGATATAGAAATGACGTATTATAACAATTATATAGTAAATTTACACTTCTCCATATAAGAATGTCTTTCAAAGTTTTATATAGGTATAGTATCTTCAACTTCATTGGGAAACGACAATGAAATAAGTTATTACTTTAATAAATTATCTACTATACTTTATAATTTATAGTTTTATATACTGTTTAAGTGTTAAATAATAAGTTGTATTGTATTTAAGCTTCTTCCCTTCAACGCTGTTACATTGTGTTATGTACTTATAAGATATAGCGATTCAGCCTACACTTACACAACATCATCAGTTCCAGACAACGTCTGTTCAAATTCCACCGCTTTAAAGTATATTGACTTAAGACTTTTATTCAATATCAAATAAACTTGCGATGGTTTAATTATTTGTTTGTATTTTAAAATTTAATTAGTAATATTATTATTAAATATGTGTATTTGTATCATTATTTATATTTATTATATATAATTTTAAGATCTATAAACTTCATTTAGTTTAATAATTTTACGTTTTATGTGTATAAAACGAAAAATAAACAAAACAAATGAAAATGTATAAACAATGCAATGAAATGCAATGCAACGCAACGAAAACATTCATTTTATTGTTGTTTTGATTCTGTGTAATAAAATGTTTATAAAATACGTAGAATTATAAAGTGCAATAACTTACTATAGGTGCCTAATTAATTGGTAGGCAATTAACTTTTTTTTAATTAATATGTATTGCGTCAAAAATGTATTTCATTTCATTTTTTATATTAACTAAAATATAATTCTCGGTAAAATATTTTTATTTTTATTTATTTTATTAATAAAAATTCAAATAAAATTATGTATATATACGTCTATAAAAAATAGTAATGATAGTGAATGAAATAAAACTCACAACCGAATTTCAATTAGGTATAATACTTATCTTTATAAGCCACTATAAATTTATACAACTTATAAAACATTTTATTGTCATATTATCATAATATTCCTATCAATAACACATTGTTATGAAGATAAAACTTTAAACGCGTGCAGCACCAAATGGAAAAATTGCATATTATTTTAACGATAATATCGTTTATTATTTTTAAATAAACCAAAAATAAATCCATATAATATATAATAAGTACTTTCAAAGTCATAAATAATATTATCACTTTAATAATGATTGTGTAAAACCGTATACAACAGAGAAATTGGTCATAATAATTATGTTCTATATATACAAATATATATAAAGGCTCACCTCCTTCCCTACCGGTCTTTCGTTTCTTTTTCGCCGAACCTTTGCTCGGCAGTGTGTTACTCGACCCCGGTCCGGTAGCCTTCTCCTTGTTCTTCCACCGGTTCAACATGTCCGTCTTCTTGATCAAATGGAAATATATTGTGACAGTGCGATCGTTTTTCTCTCCAGGACTAACGCAAAAAACTGCACCAAATCAGCCTGCAGTCGGCATGATGATGGCCACAAACCGAATTCCAATGACGGTGCACGACGACGGGAAGGGACACGCAAAACACTTGAAACGGTTAGAGGATGAGGGGAAGGGAATAGGGGAACGGAAAAGGGAAGGTATTGAAGCCGATTTGAAATACTGTCGGACCGAGGACCAAAATTCAACACGTTCGCCCGGCGATCATACCGAAATGGACTTTCAACCCGCGGATGCGTTTTCTGGGGTTAGGAGAGGCGTCTGGGACACGCGCGCGACCGGTGGCCGTTCGGCGAGAACAGACCCTAACACCCCGTGCCGGCGACGGTTACTCAATCGATAGCGCTTTAACCGTCCCTCGTACGAACAACCCCTACTATCCACAGTACCAGAGGACTAATATATATAATACGAGATAGCCGGGCACAATGAAGCCAGCGTATAGTATAAGTGGGTATAGTACGAAACGTGTCTTTTCAGTTTACCAACCCCTATATAATATACGCGCCGCCAACGTGCGTGTAGTGCACAAACTCGGTTATTCACCCGTGCAGTTGATGTGCATACGTCACAAGCGACGTATCGCGTGTCCTTGTGTATACCAACACCGAGCAAGTGCATAATAATATTTTTAACATTTTTATTATAATTATTGTTTTATTATTATTATTTTATTATTATTATTAATAATTATTTACCTTCTTCATGAACGACATATAGGTGTATATTATTATATATTGAAAGTTCGAAATAAAATTTGCAAAATTTTAATTCTTCAGTTATTTTATATGCATATAAACGTGCGCATCAAAATTTATCGAAAGTTAAAGTTCCGATTGTTTGAAATATAAAAAAAGAATAAAAACGAAACATTTAAAAAGCCTTACGTTTTGCACTCGGAATATAATATACAATTTGATTGTGAAACAATATATTGTATTCCGTTAATGCTCGGAATAATAATGTCTAATAAAGCACAAGCTCGGTGTCATACAATTCATCTTAATTTTACATCTTACCACGTGTTTTTAGACATAAATAATATTAATAGTTTTTTATATTAAAATCGTAAGGATTAAACTGATACTGAGGATTGAGGCGTTTCACAAAATATTTTATTGTATAATTATTAGACTTCTATTTTTATTATATATTTATATAAATATTTCATAATGGATATATTATCATATACGATTATACATCGTGCAGAATATAAAATTTAACGAAAAAAATATGAACTAAAATATTGCTGGAACATTTCAATTATTTTATTTCAATCTAAATAAGAATTAAATAAACTGAATAAACAATACAAATTCATCGTTATGAGTATTATTCAATCATATTTGTATAGAAAAGTCGATATAATCTTTTTATCATAATATATTATGGTACCGTTACTCGGTTGTTCCACTTGACCAGCTCTATATACTAACTTCTTGATGTAATTCTCTTCTAAATTCAAGTCTAATTTAATATTTACTATACTCAATGCAACAAAAGGAATAACGGCAACCATGTATTTTAATAGATTGTTTCCGGTAGTTCGTCAAATGATTCGATATATATTATAAAAAGTAGTTAGTTACTATAAGGACCTGTCAAAAACACATGTCTTATAAGTTACGAGTATATTAAGCAATAATTAGTTATAGAAAAATATATGAAATCATATTTCCTTTAGACTATTTATTATTTATATTGATCTTTCAAAATTATGATATTTTAAATCGATTGTAAATAAAAAAAAAAATATTATCAGTGTACTTACATTACTATAGGTATTTATATAATTTTTACTAGTTTATAAATAACATGATATTTACATACCACAAGTATATTTATATGTTTTCATATATTATAAAATATTTATTAAGTATTATAAATAAATTAGAATATATCCATTCGGACATTATTAACATCAATTTTTGTCAACTGATATAATGTAACGTAAATAATTTTATTGAATATAGATATTAAAAATCATTATAGTTTTAAATCGTTAATACTGGAACAAATGACCAAATTATTCAATTGTTTAATAAAAAAAAAATAAAACGAGTATGATTAGGTAGGTACGCATAATATGCAACATTATATTTATTTAAATTAATGTTTAATACGTATTTAAAATTTAATTTTAGAAACTCATTTTTATTTGTATTTTTAAATTATAAAATTTATTATTTAACATTAAAATATACTATATACGTTATACAATGATATACTTAGTTTACCTACATATATATTATTAAATTCAATTAGAAATTATTAATTAAGAAATAATTGGTAAAAACTTAAATTATTTAAATATTTACTTTAATTACTATAATATATTAATACCTAGTATACAGGTATAATTTTTCATAATATTAATAACATGCCTACTTCAATATAATACTTCAAAAAAGTTTAGTACAATTTTTTATAGTTCAAATATATATAATATATTATAAATTTAAATGTTATTTTATTGTAGAATATTGTAAATGCCATTAAACGACAAAATTACGATTAAAAATTTGAAAACGGAAATTGCGAAAACGTAATTATAGAGAGACGATACGATAAAGTATGCATCTGACAAATTAAATTTTGTTTTGTGAAAGAATAAAGAAAATATAACAATAATATAATTATTTCTTTCATAGAATATTAAAATATTTATTCAATATTAAATACGTATTTCATAAATTATATTAAACTATTAAACACTTTTTTATTTAAACCTCGTTTAATATATTAAAATATAAAATAATTGTTATGTATATTATTTTTAAATAAAACATAATATACGACGTAACTATTAGTAATCGTAAATACTTACACATATATTTATTGAATAACCAGCTAATTAATTGTCAATATAAATTAAAATCTACCTAATTAATTAGTTTTATTAGTGTATCTGTATATTGTAATTTATAATATTATATATTATAATATATAGGTATAAGCCGGACGGTATTTTTTCTACTAATAATATTAAATATGTATTTATTTAATAGCTACGAAACATACTAACCTCCTGAAAAATCAAAGATCTAAATAATAAAAATGTTCTATCGCTCAATTCACTGTATATTATACCTACATATGACATACATTATAATGTGTTCGATAATATTTTAATAATAAATAATAATAAATTATTGTATAGCAATATATACGTATAATATCATTTAAAATTATAATACTTTAGCTAAGATATCGTTTTCATTCTCGTATAAAATTCAAATTGGTATAAATAATTTAGTGTATCAAGTATAAAATTTTGTATAGGTATTTATTTTTTATTACCGAATTATTATTATTATTACATATGACGTATCTTGGATATATGAACCATAGTCCTGATATTTTTAAACGTTAAATAAAGACACGAAGGTAATTTAAAATAATTTATACATACAAAATATACACATATCAAATCACAAACCTTACAAAGATTACAGTCGAGTAGTGTTTCATTGATAAGGAAATGTTTGATATATTTATAATATCATGAGTATGTCTATTGGATATTACTATTATAATCCATAAACTAGATGTTGACATTTTGTAGAACTCAATGACAAAGTCATGCTACAATGGTTCCCTCGTATGTACTACCTATATGACGTATACTGTATATTATTATATACATAATATAATTATGTATACCTATGTAAAACAACACCTGTACACTGTATAAGGACACAGGCAACAGCGGTCATCACTACCTGATGCCTATCAAACTATATTGTTGTTACCGTCGCGTGTTTATTATACATGAAAACGTGGTGAATCATTTATGAGGGGCGGAAATACACGTACATAAAAATAACAATATCATGATATATACTATAGTGGTTTAATAACAGTGGTACTTACTGATAACTACAAGACCGTTGCTCTTGGCATTCAGTATTCGTTGTACCTCGCCTGCCTCGCTACCGGATTCGGATCCCGACTGCTGATTGTGATAATAATGATGATGGTGCTGCTGCTGCATCGGCGATGGAGATGGACAACATTGATGTTGCAGCGACGAGTGGTTATTACTGGTGCCGCGGAGTGTACCATAAATGGCCGAAGTGGACGGGCTCCTCTTGGGCACAGACGGCAACGGCCTGTCCGAGTCGGTCGCCCGATAACCAGTGGGGAGTTGTGGAGACTGGCCCTTTTTAGTCGGCCAGCAGTATACGGGTTGTTCGGCCCGTTGGTGTTCAGGTTGCTGCGGTCTCGTGGCGGTGTGTTGTGGCGAAAAGCTCACTCGCTTCGGTAGGGTGGGTGCGACGGAACCGTTGGCCTGTCCGTCAGCGACGTGCGTAGGCGTCGTTTGTAAAGAGCCCCTCTTGAAAATCGGCTGGAACCTTTTCTCGTTCGCGAGGCCACAACCGGCCACCGTAACGCCGTCCTGTTCGTCCGTCTCATAGATGGTCGATTGCCTGCTCGACGGCGAATCCCGAACGCAACCGATTGTGGCCCGATTCGGAGATCCTCGGACGAACGGACTCCTGCGATTGTTGGCCGCGGTAGCGGGCACATTTCCATATATAACGGTCGTCCGTTGTTGTTGTTGTTGTTGATGCTGTTGTTGCTGTTGTTGTAGTTGACGTTGTTGTCGGGCGACGGCGGTCGCGTACACGGATTCCATGGTGGCCGAGGGCGAGGTGATTTTTACCTGTGCTCTGACGGGCGTGAGCAGCAATTGTTGCCGTTGTTGTGGCGGACCATTGCCGCCGTTCTTGCAATTACTGTAGTACTGCGAATACGGTATTATGGGAACCGATCGCCTACCCGACAATGACGACGAAGACAAAATATTATATTCGGGAATGGCGGAGGACGACGATGACACCAACGAGCACGCGCTGTCCGCTCGACGGCTATAGTTGGCGTTCACGTCTCGGTCGAACGAACCCGGACTGACGCTACGGGATCGGATGTCGTTCGCGTGTCGATTGCGCAAATAATGAACATACTGCTGCTGCTGCTGCTGCTGTTGATGCAATTGTTGTTGTTGTGTGCGGTACGCGGCGTTTTCGGTGGTATTGTTGTTAATGCCAAGGGTGTTTCCGTTGTTGACAAATGCCGTCTCTATTATTGTCTTGTTCTGCCGATTGTGATGAACCGCCGCTGATGGCGCCGTTGAAGGTGCACCACCGACGGCGTTTGCCGGAACCGCAGCGATTTTATTCTTGTGATCACCACCGCTCGTAAATATGGCGGGAGTCAACAATCGTCTTATGCCTTTTTTTTTTACCGCACCGTTGACGGTCCCGTCCGACGATTCGGCCGACGTAGCAGCTATCGTCGGTCCCATATTAAAACTGATATCAATTACTATGTTTTTTCCGATTCCTTTCCGAAGGAAATTTCTTCTGCGAGAGCAAAATAATTGCTTACGAACGATATCGATTATACGAGAAACATTCCATTCACCTGAAAACGGATTAAACTCATTATTAATTATTATATACAGGCTTTGACGTACGACAGATTTGACGTGTCGGTCACGGTTTATTTTATTAAAAAAAAAAAAGAATAATAACAGACAGTCGTGATATTAAATGAAAAAAAATTGAATGTCGTCCCGAACGAATGCTGTTGATAATAAAAATATTATTATTTTGATCGTGGTTTTAAGATTTGGATTTTTCACGAATAGCATACATTTCCGGTTGAAAAATGAATGTAGTTAGTACTTTATTTAGGTTATTTTTTGAATTTTTCAAAATTGGGTTTATGGGGTAATAAATACTACCAAAAAATGATGAAAACACGGTATTTTTCATGAATACTTAAATTTTAACGAAACCGATTTCAATATTTCACGATAACTCAGGCAATTCTGAACTTAGAGACTTAAAAATTTTAATCGAAATTCAACACTATTCTTATTACATCTGTACCCTTTCCACTACAGTATCAGCTCTTATTTTTTATTTTACATCCTAATTATAATTTTTAATATACTACATTCTATATATATTTTCCAATATTAATAGTATAAAACTATAAAATTATATTAAAAGTATATTAAAAGATATTTTAACAATTTTAAAATTATAGTTAAATATAGTTTCGTATAAAAATTTAGGATTAAAACATTTTATAATAGAAACATATGTTTTAATTATTGTTAATTGATATTTAAAAATTATACATATAATATAATAGTATAAGTATATGTTACACTTTTAATTTGTTCTCTAACTAAAAATATGAAACATTATTATACTTCAATAAATAACAAGAGTACTAGACTAATAGATTTTAATAGCAATACTAAATTAATTAATGCGAACATTTAGATGTGTTTAATGACCACACGTTTAAAATTATTACGACACAACCTACACAAATGTAATTATTAATGACGTCATTAAAACATAATAAAAGCACTTATTATATTACACTTGATGTCTTAATGATATACATATATATATTTTGATATACAAATAATGATAATTTTTAAAATTATTTTTGTTGCAATATTATAATTATTTACAACATTTTTGTATTATGTATAATGGAATAATATAAATACAAGTAATATATTATAACGCTTAAGATAAATAAATAAAATTATTTAATTAATATCCATTATCCATTATAATAAGCGTATAAAAAATGATTTAATATTTAAATTATAAAATAAACGACACGACTAATATAAGAAATACGAATGATCAACAGGTTAAATTAATTAACAATTATTTTTTATATACCGGTGTATTATACCTGTCATTTGTATTCAGTATATAATGTTGAATTAAATTTTTTTTTTTAAATCTTTTTAGACCTTTAAAATAAATTACATAATAATAATTATAACATATTACCTATACAATAAAAAATAAAGAGGATAAATATAATTTTTTTAGATACTTAAACTAATTTAGTTTATAGTTGTATATTATAGTAATGTATTAAAGAATTGTATATTATAATATATTATATTTTATGAATAATATGAATAAAAACAACATTTTAGTTACCCTTTTAATTGCTCTCCCATACACACATACTTATATACCTACCTACATATATTTCCTAATTTAGATTTACATATAAGAAATTATTGTTTATAGGTCATTATTATGATACAATAGTGATACAAATTTCAAACATACATTTTTTTTTTATAACATATTATGATACATAATATTATGAAACGGTTATCTATAAATAAATAAATTTATGAAGAAGCAAAATAATATGAATAAACTTATTATTTATAACTATGAATATTGTATAAATATTAAATGCGGCAATCATCAACCATTGTTTTAAAATACCATCAATCATCATTTATAATTGATAAATTAATTTATAACTACATTTAAAAGTAGAATTAAAACATTTTATGACTTATATTATCTATTAGGTTAAAGGTTTTAAATTTAATTGTTGATGATATAAAATGATATTAGTTAAAGAAAATCAAATATTATTTTCTATAAAATATTTTATAATATATATTTCATATTTTCAGCATTATTTTATTAAAATATACTGATATTGCTTACTGAAAATATCTACGAAACTAAAAAAAAACTTATATCTTGGCGTTATCATTCAGTGTAATGTACAACAAATTAGTATATAATGAATATTTACTAAAAAATAATATATTATTGTTTTTTTTTTTTAATTTTTATATGAGATAATAAATTAAGTGACATTTTGAATAAAGATAGATTTAAGTTTTTTAATTAATATGCAATATATATACAATATTAAAATATGTACATATATAATAATATTATATAGTGTTCTATAATTAAAAAAAAATCAATGAACTGGGAAATAAAAATTAAAAACTACAGCTATAAAAACTTAAATTATTCAAATGAATTTTTTTATAATATTAACTATAATTTGAATAACATAAATTTTTTTTATGCATATACGATAAATATATTGCTTTATTTATTATTAATTCACGAAAATAATAGACATCTACGTGTATTTCATAATTTTTAGATATTGTATTTAACAATCTAACGCATCACAGCCAAACGCCGTACAAACTGCAATATCTCCCTCAAATAGATGTTATGGGTGTTTACTTTTATACTGGAGTTGTATTTCCAGCAGATAGTGCTTATAGTAAACATATGTATCCTAAATATAGCAAAGGATATCATTTAGAATTCTATCACTACATTTAACATATCTGTTTATTATCTGTATAATATTTTTTGTTAAATCCTGTATAATATATTAATGTGTATTTATGATGCTATTATTTTAATAATTTTCTAATCGAATTAACATTTTAGTTATTATACTAAATAACTTTTCCCCACGAACATATTATTATAACATGTCTATAAACTCATTAAAATCATATTGATAATATTAAATATATATATTATACCTATATAAGTTTAATTTATTTCTAATGAGTATTTTGATAAATATATTTAGGGTGGAAATCAATACTCTGTTTTTATGTATAGATAAAAATTTTAAATATATGTAATAATAGTAGGTATATTGGAGGTCAAGAAGGAAATTATAATTATAAATAGGTATATTTTCTATTTTACCGTACAAAATTAAAACATTGAAATGTGAAAATATTTACTTTACTAATCATAATAGGTAGGTATATAATTCTAACTCATAGTTGTAAATAATTTTTTCTACTATAAGTTAAATTATTACATTTTGTTAAAAATATTGTAAAAAAGATAAAAATATTATTAAATAGGAGTTTAATTTTATTCGTTTATTTATTATATTTATTATTTTAATTTTATTTCGTTTATTTATTATTATCGTTTTTTTATATTATTTATTCGAAAGTATTATAACCTTATAATGTTGCGAAGCATATAATAACTATTAACTACGTATTTCAACCTCGAAGTCAATTAGCTTCACATAATAATATGTCAAATTTATTATAAACATTAGAGATTAGAGCTTGATAAAATTATTTTTTTCAAGATAACTATATTTTGTTGTAATTACAAGAGAATGATTTATTAAATGTTAACAATAATTATAAAAATAATTAAAATAAGGTATAAAAATACGTTATTGGTAAATTATTAATTAGGTAGATACAAAAGAATGTTTGAATCGACAACTTTTTTTATAAATTAAAACTATTTGTTTATATAATAATATTTTAATTGTAATTTTTAAACATTATTATAAAATTAAAAATCATAATTTTTATTCATATTTTAATATAGTCTATTATAATAGGCATATTTACATTTTTTTTTTTTTTTACGTCTATTTATAAATTTCAAATACAATTTAATTTAAATATCTAGATATAAAAAATGTGATATAAAATATTGGATATAACAATTATTTGTATGCTCATTTCTTCTGAAAAACCACGAAATATTTTTTTTTTTTATGTTCATATCTATCTTTTATAATTCTGAAATAGTATAGAAAAGAAAAATGGATTTCATTGAATCTATATAATTTAAAAGGATCATGTCGGATAATTCGTGTTAACTGAATGTTAACAAGTACTTAATAGAAAAAAATTAAGACGGAGGAAATGAGTAATTCTCACGTACAGCTCTTGTTCTGGAACTCGTATAGACATACATGGTATGTATTATGATTTATAATATATTTTTAACACAATAAAATTATATATATATATAAGAAACGTTTAGCTGCATAATAAATTGTACCTAATACTTTTCATTCAATAAATTTATGTAATGTAAAAAAAAAAAATTAAATAATTGAATTACATTTGAGAACATATTATACGATATACCTATACGAGTACATACATTGAATATCTTAAAATATGTAATAAAATTATTTCTTTGGATAAACTGGTACTTCTTCTGTTTAAATAATTTTTTTTTTCCTAATATTATATGAGTATATAAGAATATTTTATATTTTTTTAGAAACTCATATTTCTTATTGTTGCAGAAACGTGTATTGCCATATTTGATGACAATAACAATAGCTATATTATATATATCATATAATATATTATACGGTATTGTTTGACATCGTTTATGGAATAATGAATCAAATACAAATATTATACAAATTTATAAGGTCATTTGAACTTTTTTTTACCGAAATTTCGTTTAGAATAATATACAATACAATAAATTAATATTATCGTTCAAAATAAATAGTATATAATATGGTACCTATATAGATTATATGAAAAATATAGTCGCAACATAATAATATAAAACTAAGTTACAGTAGGTTTATAATAATAATTATAGGGATAATTATAATATTATACTAAATATAAGATATAAAACAATTTGGAATATAAAAACATTGTGGATATCCGTATAAACGTTTTGTCGAATATTTTTATTGGTATTTTTAAATAGATGAAAAATGTAAGTCTACGTTTAGTACTGAAAATGACAACGTTGTTGTTGAAATACTTATTTACTAAAATAATAAAGTAAATTTTTTGTGGACTATGGATTTTTTATTTATTAGTATATTATTTTATATTATTGTATTTATAATTTATAATTATATATAGGCACATCCAAAAATGACATTACAATAGTAACGTGTATGTACAACCTACTCGAATAACTCCCCGCCACAATATTTTAGTGTCACGTGTACTTTATGAAGTGTTTTAAGATTTTAACCATCAGGCTTGATAGACATATACATAATATTATAATATATTATCAATCATTAAATAATATCATTAATTTCTTCGAGTTAAACAATTCAAAATTATGCATTATTGTAGATGCGTATAATTTATGCACAATTAACCACAATAACTATAATAATATTAAATTATATACAAACGTCCTTAATTAAATTTGTACGTTTATTATTTATTATGATATGTACAAGTATATCTGTACCTAACTAAAATTATTATACTAGTTAGGTACACGTTAATGTTTCAAAAATACTTTTAATAGTTGCCGATTATAATGGATAATGGATGTTAATTTTATAATCGTAAACATTTAATAACAAATTTGACATTACGTATAGAGTATAAAGTTAGACATAATATGAATTTATGATTTATAATAGGTAAATTCATAATGGAATGGACTGTAAATTGAATGTAGATGCAAACAAGTATTAAAAATGAATAAGTCATAATAAAATGAAAAATAGTTAAATGAATTATTATAGGAAAATCAATTTAAAATCAAAAAATAAAATATCGGAAACACGTTATATTCGTCCATAAAATTCTAAGCTATAAGATTATGCTTCTTATATACGTACGTATAAATAAACTTTTTCAATATGAAAAACCAAAAAGGTTTTAAAAAGTCGTTATTAAATATTACGTATTTGTATTTAAATCGTCTATGAAACATGATTTACAGTAAATAATTTTAACACATTATATAACAGACTTACATAATTTATAGTTCATTAAATATGTAAATCTAAACAATAAATCATCATATTTAGATAAGCATACAATTATTTAGTACAGTGAACGAAATTACATTTATTTGTAGTTTTAAGAAAAAATTGTGTATTATTTTACACATTTTATTACTTTCTTTGAAAAAATAAATAAATGTTATAAAAAAAAAAATATTAATATAAGGAATCGGCTTCTACGAAAAAAAATTAAGACCATATACTTTTTATGAATAAACCGAAGTAATTATTCGATTCAACTGAAAAAATTATTTTTCTTTTGACAAAATATTTAAAATAATTTATTTTAAATTTTGCTTAAAATTATAAATAATAATATTTATTTTATTTTCAAGACATTATAAATACTTGTATATACGTAACACTCGTATAACTGTATATTAAAGTAATGTGCGGAATTACCTTGAAATTCAAAATTCAAAAAAATATTAACGTTCCAATATAATTCGGTGAATTCGGTATGCTTTACTCTATATTTATTTAAAATTTGTTTATAATGAACGAAAAATAGCAAGCAATTTAAAATCTTATTCGTAATCTTATTGAAGTAGTTGAACAAAATACCTTTGGCGCGAAGATACTCATATATAAATACCTATTGAATTTTTCACAAAGATGTTTGAGAATTACAATAACCGCGGTAAAAGCCTGACTTTTTTCTCATATTATAATCTGTGGTCATACTATTATATTATACGTGTATTCGTGAGACGTGAGATATTATAATATCATTTATTATTTATTTAATTATTTATTTATTTATTTAATTATTTATTTATTTATTTATACACAAAATGAACAATTATTACTCGTCTATATACGAGATAATATTATTAATTATTATACACATCACAGTACGCACAGTTCGACGGGTCATCGTTAAATGTGCGTAGGGACTATTACATTATTCACACGTCTGTAACTATACTATTATAAATTCATACAACTACTGTTATACGGCGACGACGACCAACTCACCGTGTTTACAAATCATCCGATGTCGAAATAATATTAATCTTCAAATGACGAAAAATTATAATAGGTATAATAATTACAATAATTTACAATCGAAATAATTGTCGTAGTTCGACGACCGCGAGCGCACAAAACACCACAGACGACCGAACCGGTAACCGGTCCCGCGTTACACTGATGAACTGATGAATTGGTTTCGCCGCCGCCGCTTTGCTCTGCAGCTCCTCGACGTCTTTGGGTGCCCACTTTAGCCAACCAAACCGGTGCGGTCGACACGTCCTAATCTCTGGAGACGCCAAGTCATCGGACGTACCTACTTATACCTAGGTACATATTATAGGGATCGCGCATGGAGCAACCAACGATTGTGCCAACGTGAGGGGGAAAAAACCCATCGCAGAGAACCCGTTCATCCCTTACGTTGCTGGGCGCAGTCGGGTTGGTATCACTGAGTGCGCGCGCCAGACGCTATATATAATATAAAATTATTATTATTATTATTATTATTGTTGTTGTTATTGCCGGTGACGGCTGCGGCTGTGGCGCGAAACGAACGCGTTTTGTGGGGAACCCGCTCGGTCTTTCTCCCGCGTTCACCACAGCTGCGGTTCACGGCTCGACGACGCGTGACCTTGTCGACGAAGAACGGACGAATACGTACACTTAAATAACGCGTTTTGCTATACAAAAGTATGTGTACGCTAATACGTATAAAGTGTGTACCGAAATACCGAATTACATACGTAATATTTATATTTTTTATATCTTCGAGCGTGCAATTGGCCGTAAATTCGTATAAAATAATATAACACTCATACGTATAACGACAACAACGTGTTATTACTATTAGAGATAAAACTATATTTCGGTGAGGCGTTCTTATTACAATATATATATATGATAATATTACGTTACGTCACGTGTGGAGAAATAAAAAAACTCAACGAACGTTCCGTGTACGTAGAAAAAAATCGTAACGATGATGTATTTCACTTAAAAACGAAACGTTTGTTTCCATGATGTTGTTTATCCTTGTTTTCAGTTGATTCAGTTATTCGTTTCGTTTCATTTCATTTGTATTTATCGTTTGGCAGTCCTAAGATTCGTACACACATAACCATACACTCTAATATTATTATTATTATTATTATAATATATTAATATTATTATTATTATCATTATTATTATTATTTTTATTATTATTATTATTATTATTATTATTATTATTATTATATTTTTATTGTTATTGTTGTTATTATTGTTATTATAATCGTATAGCTTGTTGTTTGCGAACGTTTTTTCATTAAAAAACGCGACATTACAGCATTTGTTGTTTGTGTGTTCATGGACTCGTAAATTATTCTCTTTTGTATATTTACATTGATATACGCGGGACTTTATGTGTTGCGGTTGCACGTAATAATATATTTTAATAACGTACGGTTCTGGGACGCGGGCTACGGTTTCACAAGTTGCGGCGGCGGCCAAGGGTCGTTTTGCGAAATTCCCCAAACAGAAAAAATATAATAATAATAATAATAATTAATAATAATAATAATTAATAATTTAATCCTTGTCCTGTTCAAACATTTATTTACTGGGTTCTATGCGCGACTTCCTACACAATATAAATATAATATATTAATAATAACAATTATCATAAATTCATAACTATAACAACAATACTATATGGCTTATTATATTACTTGATAGTCTCAGCTGTAGTTGTAGGCGATATTATTGTCTAAAAACGATATTGTATAGAGAATTTTATTTTTTACCATATTATTATCAGTATTATGTCGAATTTTGAAAATCTCTCGTCAAATATTTAGTGTTATGTTCGAACGAAATCAAACTACTTAATATTTTTTATGTTTTGCTTCGTTCGGCGAAGATTTTAACGAACGAAGAACTTATCGTAATAACATCGCGTCCGAATGTTCGATGCGTTTTTGTTTATATTGGGAGTTTATCGTTTTATTATTTTTTTTTTTTTCGTACGTCTTCTCTACAATCGGTACGTTTATTATATGGCGCAAAGTGAAACGTGTATATAATAAAAAATAAAAACGTCGTAGAATAATTATTATTATTATTATAATATTATATAGTAATGATCGAATTATCGTAATTTGTTTACGCGCGCGTTACGTTTATAAATATTATAATAATATTGGAACACATGGCACACGAAATAAAATAAGAAAACCGTACATGAAATGATGAATTCAACCCCGCCGTATAATATTATGTAGTTTACGCCGGGAATGAATTCTATAACAATTATTACAATTATAAATTTATAATACAATATTATGGCTCCGCACTTTTCGTCGAAATCTTTTATTAAAGCGCGTTTTCGGACCTTATATATATATGCATATAGGTACACACAGTACACTGCACTGATCACGTCATGATTCGCGGAAAATTCAAAATATACACAAAGGCAATCCTATCGTTCGTAGTTTGAAAATTACTCGAATATGCGTTCTCAGAAACCGCTTTTGCAGACCTTTATTATATAAAATGATATGTGTTAGGCGTCAACTCTATAGTTAGGTAAGTAACATATTATATATATATCATATGTCGTGTACAAGTATGTATTCATAATTATTAAGAAGGGAAATTATTCAAGTGAAATCCTTTTGGCCTTTTGAGAAAGAAAGAATAACAATATAATAAGTACGAGACACGTGTATGTAACATTCTCGTGATGTTGAAACACGTCATAACGATATTTTATTATATTTAATATTTTGGAATTAGTAGTAAATCATTGCGATTTCAATACGATTTATTAGTATTATTATTTACGATACCATTAATATATCGCACATACAGGCCTCCCACATATTATAATATTGGACCTTTGTACTAAATATTTTTTCAGGCCCCATATTTACCGAACATTATTAAAAAATCAAATATAATTTTTATTTTTAAAATAGAAAAAAATGTCTTTGTTATCTTTTTATAATTTGTCTGTACGTTTTAACGCACCAGATGTATACATGAACATGATGATTATAATATTATGTTTAAATAATATACGAGTACAATATTAACGAAAGCAATGAAATGAAATAATATTATTCTGACCAACAGCAATGACATTTACAAATTGATGTTATGTACAAAACTAATTTAATATTGGGATATTATCTGAAATCTAATGGAAAATGTGTATAGGTACAATGATAATAATAGTATCTATAGTATAATTAAATGCCGCTTGACTGTTACTAGTTATACGATAAGATAATTATTAATGGATAACTTGTGGACAAATATACCAATAAATTCATATTATGTCTATAACAGATATACCTGTATATATACATATAAATCATATAATATAATACATAAACGTATAAATGTATAATTAAATTAATATTTTGTAAATAATTTTTGTGAATTGAAACAAAAATGTGCATTTTTTCCAATTATTCTCCCTTGTGTTCGTATGAATTATATAAAAAACAAATTTATTTTACCTGGTTCCTATATATTTTGGGTCCAATCGCCTCCACTCATATACAGTAATTATATTATTATATCACAAAACTAGGTATATAATATAAATATTAAATATAACAAAAACTCGTACTTAGTATCAAACTTTTCATATACCTATTCAAAGATATAATCCAATACATATAATTTGTCAACATGCGCTTATAATTATTAATTTTTTGATTATTATTTATCAATTAATTTAAATTTAACTAATTTTTAAAGTTTTTTTATATTCGTAAATTAATACTTTTACATAATAGGGGGAAATCAAAAAATCAATTTTTACTTTTTATTTGATTTATTTGGATAATTAATACTTATTAAATAGCAGGTACTTAAAATAGTAAGGCAAACGCCCACAACTTTTTTTTAACTGTATAGTATTCCAGTTTAAAACTGTTTTATATTTAAGAGGCTCATTTAAAATGTTTATGAACTCAATCTCCCAAAATTTCCAAAATCTACCTATTTCTTTTTCTATTGCAATAATCATGTATTCATGTGTTTATATACCTACGTAAATATATAATTTCAAACACAATAATAATTTATGAACTTATGAAACTATATAATGAATACTATTACAACTTGTTAATTATTACTTATATTGCCTACACAATAACCGTAGTTTTGTAACATGAAACATGATCATACTATAAATGTATAAAATTTACAATACAATATAATACCTAATATAGTTAGAAACCTCAAATTTTATTTGGTTTTTAAATAATTTATTGTAATCCATAAAACGCGTAATAAATAAATCAATGAGCCGAATATCCAATATTATTATTTGATTTAAAAGTCAATAACATATTTAATATAGATGGAAAATAAATAATATATCGCCATTATATATAACTATAATTTGTAATATTATTATATTTGCAGTTCCACGAAACACATATTTTATTAGTTTATTACATGGTATATATACACTGTACACAGCACGAATATTGATATTGTATTATGTTTATTTTGATTTATGACACGTATCGACTTATCGATGCCTAATTAATAATTTTTCTTTCGTTTTTTTATCAATCCGCATGGTAACTATATAGTTAACATTTATATGGCCATTTTAGAAGTAAGGTACGTTTAGTTATTGTAATAAAATCATAATGCATCCAAGTGCATAATAAATACCTACCTGTACTGTCTTATTTTCTATTGCGATTCATTCTAATTGTATAAGATTTATAATATATTAGGTATTATATTAAAAAATAATAATAATAATTTAAACCCATCATCAGCTAGTTATAATTCGACTTGTCGGTTTATTTTTCCCGATAGAATTGCGTGTCTATACTTCTGTAGTGTCTTTAATATGATTATAATATTTTATAAAAATAAATATTATAATACTATGTGTTCTTATAAAATCACGTACATATATTTGTGTATAATCTAATCAACTAATTTATGTTATTTATTTTTATTTATTTATTTTTTTATTCTCACACATTACACTGCTACACTGGCGATTTTGTTTAGCGGTAAGACTTGAGTTCACTATAAATTATTATGCCTGAAGTATAAAGACGGCCGTTGAACTATATATTATACGCTGGAAACGTATACCTAACACTAAACAAAACATACATAAGATTATACTAAACGACATACCTACATAATATATTATCTTCAACGTGTAGTTATAACGGTTACGTGTATATTTTAGATTACTCGGCATGGTATAGGTAGGTATTATGTTTCATCATCTTATCATATTTTAATTTCATGAACATTAAACCTTTGTCCCTCGTATAATAATAATAATAATAATAATAATAATAATAATAATAATAATAATAATAATAATAATATAATGTAGTTGTAGTATATTTTTTCTTCTCTTTATGTACCTACTTCAATTACCACTTGTGAGCATAGATATTATTGAAGTTTTTTTTTTTATGAGTATATATATATATATATTATAATAAAATGCTTTATCTTCTGAAAGATTTTACAAGTCGTATCCTTAATTTTATAAACAGTTTATACATAACGATCAATGTATTCATTTTTGTTACCAGCTTGACTACGAGAGTATATACTTGTAGGTATTCCACTCAAGTACAAATTTATCAGACGATTTTTTCCCATTCTTAACCATCTCGTGTCGAATTTTTTTGTCAAATAAACCTCTTATAGGTTGATTATAAAATGAGTTATTGAATTTTCATTGAAAGGATTTAATTGAAAAAGAACTTCAAATTAAAATGTATGATGGTGATAATTTTTAAGATGAAATCTAAGGTTAAATTTCTTCATAAGACTGAATATGAGATTATTAGATTGTAAGAATATAAATAAATTGTTTGATGTTATATAGGTAATTTGTAATATAAATAGAGATCTAAATTAAAGATTTGTATTATATTCCAAATTTTAATTTAAGATGTTAGTATAATAATAATTATTAATTATTATTCATGGACAATTTAATAAATAGTTTTAGTATTGTGTATAAATATATAATGTAAAATTAGTTTTATTTCAATTTTATATTTATTTATATTATTCATTTTATTATTTATTCATTAATTTATGACTAAGTAAATATATTTATTGCATTTATATACTTGTCTATTTATAAGAGGTCCAGGTCATTATAATATTTATAAATGTTAACAATTATTAATATAAATAAGTTTCACGAATTTCTCAAACCATAGGTACCTAGTATTTTTTTTTTTTTTTTTTTAGATAACCTGCAGTACAGATAACCACTAACCGTATAAGTATAGGAAATTAGGAAATATGCCTTACATCAACCATTGTGAAATGTGAACGTAAACTTGAAATGTAAACTTCTGTGAATTTTAAACAACATCAACATCCGAGGATTAAATTTACATGTACATTAAATTTTAAACATAAACACGCAAACTATATTATTTTACTACACTCTGGCGAACGATATTGATTCAAATTACACACGAGTAGGTATATATTTACACCTATACGGATGAGTATATTATATTATATTCCATATTATACCTCTGTTAAAACGTGTTTAATATATTTATTTATTATTTTAATTCCAAAAATTAAAATAATAATAAAAATTAAAGTATACGCGTGACGTGTGTATATTATTATAATATATACGAGTAATAAAGTAGGGTACATAATATTACATAGGTAGGTATACTTATACATACATGAGTAGAAAGTTCAATAAAAAAAAAAAAAATACCGACATTTTTATAACAATACAAATATGAATATCTTGCACAATTAACTCGATATAATAAATATTAAAAATTAAATATAATAAGAGACTATGATATTGTATATTATACATATATATTCATTCGGCCTCTCAACACACAAATTTATAATATAATATATTATATCTTATAATTAATTTGACGTTTACAGTTATGCGAGCCTTGCATATTATATAATGGTACCTATAGTCTATATTTCTATACCTATTTAATATTTACAGACGAGAAATGGCATTCAAATTCCGATTATACAGTTATCAATTTATCAACGACGAGCGAGAGGTAGTAAATAATATGTTTAACTACACCCTTATAATAGTATAGTGTGAATGTAATTTACATGTAGCTATTCACATTCGGCTATTCACACATTCGGCCAGTGGCGGAACTACAATCTTTGAGGCCCGCGGGTAAAATTTTTATTAGCCCTAATGAATAGTTGTATAATACTAATATTGGAAATTTAAAAAAAGGATATTAATGTACTCGTATTAAGTAAACAAGAAGTCAATAAATATAATATACAAATTTATTTTACAAATTAAATAAAAATAATTGTTTCTGCTACGATCTTGTGCAAATGACTTTATCAATGCTGACACGTTCAACTTTTTGGCGCGTTCATTTTCAATTGATATCATTGCGAGACCACTCAAACGTGTTTGAGACATAGTATTTCTAAGGTAGCTTTTAATTAATTTGAGCTTTGAAAATGACCTTTCTGCACTGGCTACTGTTACTGGTATTTGGTAATGTAAGAAATGTTGTTAATAGGTCTGAAAAACTCGTAATTAGATTATAATTCTCTTACTTTATATATTAAGTTATAGGACATTAAATTGTATAGTAATTAATACGTATTATAGTAAATTTGTACTATTAACTTATGATAAGTATGATAAAATAATAAATAAATAAGAAAAATCTATAAATAGATACCTAACACGAGGTAATTGAACTATAAAAATATACAACTATAAACATCCTATTTTTTTAGTTTTTAGATGATAGAAAAATATACCTATTACGTATAATGGATTTTTAAACCAATTTCATAATCTGTTTACGAATAAATATGGAAAACAACAACAAAAACAAAACTTAATAATTTCCATAGAATGTACATAATTTCCATAGAATGTACATAATTT
>JAIUCT010000133.1:235149-254402 GCA_021307375.1 Tetraneura akinire | reverse complement strand
CATAGATTGTACATAATTTCCATAGATTGTACATAATTTCCATAGAAAGTACATAATTTCCATAGAATTTCCATAGAATGTACATAATTTCCATAGATCGTACATAATTTCCATAGATTATACATAATTTCCATAAGTGATAAGTGATAATTTTATGTGGCAAGATCAAACGAAGCCCACGGAGCCTAATCTAAACACCACGGATATACCTATATTATACGAAGCTTACGGAGCTATAATACGGATATTTATCATACATATATGTATATCTATTATCTAAACAGCTGATGCTCTGAGCTGCATTTTGTTCATTATTATTTTTCTCTTGATTATCTATGATTCTTCTTTTTCTTGATGCAAAATGCGATAACGTGAACCTTTTTTTTAGACATAAATATTATAATAGTGTTATTACCTTATTAAGTATTAAGTAAAATATGTATAAGAAACGAAAATTTCTTAATACACCCAAATAATATTATTTTATTATTATACTATAAATATTATAATTTCAATAATAACCATTCAGTGCAAAAACAATACTTTATTTTTACAAATATACGGCGAGGCCCCTTCTACGACGAGGCCCGCTGAAAAACCCGCCTTTGTATATATGTAGTTCCGCCTCTGCATTCGGCATAAATGCATAATAACAATATACTTGCAGACACAAATGTTTGTAGAAAATTCAAAATTAAAGTAAATTTCATGTGAAATTATAATATATATAGTTTACATAAGCGTAGCCATACTTTTTTTACATTTCATATATTATTTGATTGCTAGTACAGCAAATGAGAGCTCGCGATTAAAGTAGGTATGGGTCTCTAGTAATGTATATTGTATGGTATGTTTATAAGTCACACGGGACATTTCCAACTCTGTGGCCCTGTGGGATTTGATAGTTATCAGAATATTGATAAGAGTGTGGAGAAAAATAGATATCATTTCTATATCAATGATCCTAAGAACATTAAATAAATAAAAATGATCAATATATAATTAAATTTTATGATATTTACTGTTTTAGAAATCATCGCTCAATTTTTTTGCGAAGCACAGTCCGCCGGTGGCCGGTGGGGCCAGTGCCTACCAGTCCCCCCCCCCATAAACTTGCCATACTAGTTTATACTTTTATAGTTCATAAAATAATATAGAGTTTACAGAATTATACAGTGTATATTAAGTATTTTGCTTATTTTTTATTTTGACATCAATATTTTCAAACTATATTAATATGCATAAAATTGAAAATATACGCGTAATTGTGTTATGATAAAATATTACATACAAATGTAATACTTACACATAACTTTAACCAAGAACTGATAAATATTTAAATAGTAAAAATTCAAAAATGCATTCATCATAGTCATTAGCTACACCGTAATAATGTCATGGTTTAAATTATACCCCTCTACTTTACAATGCTAATCTCCGATTACATAAATATAATGCGTATAACCTTGTGCAATTCTAAACTATTATCACAGACTAAGAAAATCTCAAGATATACATAGGTAGGTACATCTATGTAAATATATAGCTGTGTAACAAGTAATAATATATGATTATTTATTACCTATACGTGTTTGATTTGAAAAAACCAAACACGCCTGGTGTTCAACTATAATAATAGTTCAACCATTTGACATTTTAACATGAAAATTGCAATATTAAAATAAATATTAATAATAATAATAATAATAATAATAAAAAGATCTAACTAATTATTACATTAATATATGCATATAGGTACATACCTACACTATTATAAGTGCATTAAGTAATTTTATTTATTTATTTAAATTAGGTATTATTTATTGTCAAAAACGTCTATCAAAATTTATTGTAAATATTATATATAGGTATATATTAATTTAAAATAAATAACATCAAATTATAATTTATTTATTAGATTACGTCAAATGTGAATATAACGATAATTATAAATTTATAACAATGATATAGGTACCTAGTTGCTTTTATATTATGTTTAGATTTAAAATAATAATTAGATTGTTGACTCATATTATATATAAACTTCTTTAAAACTTTAATTATATATTTATATATGAATATATGATTATATATTATTCGACTCAAATTGACTTTTGACCAGGGCCGGCGTTAGGTGCGTGCAAGCGGGGCTCTTGTCCATTTGGGGCCCCGCGCTCTTATAATATTTAAAAATTATATATTATAATTACCTATATAAGGAATAATGTATATAATTTACCAATTTTGCCCCGGGCCTCGCAAAATGTAACGCCTGCCCTGCTTGTGACAGTTAAAATTTAGTTGTTTACATTTTACACACTAAGTCCTTAGCTTTAGCATAATACAATATTGTAAAAGTTAGTATCTAATATAGTATATATATTATATAACTATTAATTATTATATATAAATTATATAGGTATGTATACGTATATTTTCGATGTTAATTGCAGGTAGTATAAATATATATACGATATACCTATAATATGTTTTCAATCGATTATTAGTATAAACTAAAAACAAAATTAAATAGTTTCATTAATTTACATTATCTAATTTTATATTTTTTTATAATAGGTATTGACACATTGTACGTTTCTTTATATTTTACATGTGGTTACTATAATAGCAAAAATCATAAATTACAAAAGATGGACAAATTAATTTATAGTTTAATAATATATATATATATATATAGTGTATTCCAGTTAGAAGTCAGATTAAATTAATATAAAGATGTAAATATGTAATATTCAATATATTATTTGATGATAATTTGTATTACAAAATTATCTGGCATAAAATATAATTTGATACTTAATAAATTTAAAAAAATATTTGTTCTTTTTTAAAATTCAAGTATGTATGCATACTGTATTAATATTAACCGTCAGAGACTTTAAAATATACCTATAATATTATATCAATATATACCTACAATATAGGTACCGATTATTATAGATTTATAGTCTATAACTTTTGATCTATTAAATATTTTAAAAATCTGTTGTAATCCATTTATTTACTTATATAAAAACAATCAAAATTATTTATTATTATTGTCATTTTTTCTTGAGTAGGTAATTTAAAATTAAAAAAAAAATCATTAGAATTAAAATTTTTAAATAGCTAATTTATAGGTATCATTAATTATTAGGTAATTTTTAAAATTAAAATAAAATAAATATTTTTTTTTTTATTGTGAATTTATGTTTTACACACAACTGTATCGAATTATTTTCGTTATAATATATATAAAAAAAAATTATAATATATTATAATTTTTTTTTACAGATTATCAAGTATACCTACTGGGCTATTGATCAACACCATAAATTGACTTTTTCTAAATTTGAATTAATACAAAACATGTACAAAAATATATATATATAATTTAATATAGGTAGGTATAATGTGAGTTTATGTGACTAGTTTATACGTTAGATTGTAAAAAACCAGAATTTTAAAATATGTAATATCTACATCTATAGTTATTGACAGGGACGTACCCATGGGCGCCGAGTACAGGGGGGCTCTGGGGCTCCAGCCTCCCATGATATTGATAAGATGGAGCTCAGCCCCCCATGGTTCTCATATAAAACTACTGTGAGAAAAAATACATTTTCCATATAACCTTCAAAAATAAATGAGAAATTTTTAATTTTTGTCTTGTGATTTTGTATACCTACTAAATTATTAAAAGTTATATTATAACGTATACAAATGAATAACTACATATTAATAGGTAATTGTTTAACGAACAATTTAAGAATTATTGAATAAAAATAAAAATAGGAAATAATATAATATGGTAAATGTTGGGTGAAACTATATGTACAGGAGTTTATAAAATAGTGAGCCCTCCATGAAATTTTCAAAACCCGGCGCCTATGGACGTACCTGGTGGGACATCCGATATAATCTAATTTAACATATCTAGATGTAGGTACATTAACTATATATTTCTTTATATAAGTACCCAATGAAAAAGTTCGAACATCGAAAGGCCTATCTACATTTTACAGTTTCACGCTATGAAAATATATCACAAAGAAGTCTATACCTATTTACATCTGTGACCTATGACCTATGTGGCTATATATATAAGAGTATATTATATATAATATGTACACAGTACACTATAAACACAGTGTAAAGAACTTTGTTTTAAAATACTTATATACATTTTGAAAATCGAAACTGACGTTTGTTTAGTTATTTTTTACCGTGATAGGTAGTATAATATTGCCTAATATTATAACTTCAGTTGTCAGACACTTTTTATTTAGTTTTATGTATATAGACGTATAGTACCTATATATATATATATATTATAATATTAGTATTCCCTTAACGCGACGTATATAATTTACTAACTTATACTAACTTCTTAAAAAAAGAAAAAAAAGACATCAACAACAGTTCAATATGTGAATGTGAATTTACAGAAACTTCAAATCGTGATATACCATTATACCTGTATTTTAAATATTATATGTGTGCCATACTTTTTATACTCTATAAATTATAATGTATCCCAAATGCTGTAATGTCTATACATGTATAAGTATCTCGTGTATTTTTTGTATAAGTATAAATATAATAACATTAAAAAATAAAAGTGCAAATATTTATATAATTGAAATTTGAAAACAAAATATATCATATTATACGTATATAAAGTAAATTATATTGTAATTGTATACGTATATTTTTATAAAAGAATTACTTTATAATAAATGAACTAATCAATGAATGTCTTAAATGGTATATTTTCATTTATATAAAAGTTTAAAACAAGTAATCTATTCGCGAATACTCTGTCTAAAATTATATAACATCAGTGATACCTATTATATACTTATAATATTTTATTAAATAGGTAGGTAGGTACTTATCATTTTATATATTATTCCTGTATTTATTTATTTTATTTGTACCTATACAATTTTTTTTTTTTTTAATAGTGTCAAAAAACTGTTTTTTATGCTCTTATATGATTATTATTATAGTTATATTATGATATATAGGTATATAGGTGTGTAATATACGTAATTGATATTTTATAATATTTAATAATATTAATAAATTATTAATAATACACCTATCTATATTATAAATAATACATAAGATAATATTATAATAATTATTTAATTAGTTTATTGCAAACTAAAAATTAATATTAATATAGTTTCCCCATTAGGTTATGTAAAAATAAAATATAAATGATTACATAATAACGTTATAAATGAAAAATAAATATTAAACTTATTAAATAGAAGTACATTAAATTAACTAAAAATAATCACGTATAGGTAATTATAACGGTATTGTAAATTAAGCACATGTTGGTTGATTGTGCAAAGAATAGAAATGGGTTCACGCAAAGAAAAATACTCGTAATATACCTAGATAAGGAATAAATAATTATTCATATATTTATTAGTAGATACTACCAAGTATGTTCGAAATCTAATTAAATACTGACATACCACATACCTACTGTTACTGTAAATAATTAATAATTATGTTGAATACAACATTATTATATAAGTACCTATATATATTACATAAAAATAAAATTATACTAATTAAATTTCTTAACATTTGATATGCATAGATTTATCAAAGTTTATGTTACATTTTTTGTTGTTTTTATCGGTTTTTATATATTATGTTCTAGAGAAAATAATAATTCAATTTCAATATAATATATAGTGTAATAGTGTATAATATCTAATCTATTTAAAATTATTTTTATATTTTGTTATTTTTAATTTCAAATTGTTAACATTTTATATTTTGATTCATTTGGGTACTTACACCACTTTTAAATTTTTACCGCACAAAAAAAAAAATCATAATAATTATAATCATTATTCTTCAGCATCTTTATTTCATTATGTAATACTATAAATATTTAATAACATAATTATTATAGGTAGGTACTGGAAATCTGGAAACAGTGTATACTCCTTTATGGCTATACCTATAAATAATTAAATTAACTTGTTAAAACCTACCATTATAAACGCAATTTAAATTCGACCCTAGTGTTATTTCGTTGATGTCAAGTAGGTAATATTATAATATAATAATATTATATGAATATGTGTCTGTAATCACAATTTCATTGTAATATCTCGGAATTGCATTAAAATTTCAATTTAATTAAAATTAAAATTACTACACTAATTTATTATATCACTATAATGTCCATAATTATTAAGTTGTATTCTAATACCTATAAAATAATACCAAAAATATTGAAAAAATAATTTTCCTCTTGAAATTTAAATATTTCTACTTTTATTAAACATAAACTATATTATGCTTAAATACAAATTTGTTGCTTACGCTATTATGTAACACACAAGTTAAACATTATGTTTTGATCAAATAGAATCGTTCTAATAAGAAAACTTAATTATTATCATTTATCATGTGAATAAACATAATATTATTGATGTGAATTAATATTGTTTTTGAATTTGCGCGCTCAATATTTGTTTGACCAAAGACGTTCCAAAATACCACTTTTTGGACCGTGGTCGCTTACATGGCTGTAGCAATCCGTTTTACCAGGTATGACACAACGCGGAAGGCCACGCCTGTTTTGAAATTCCCGTTTGTTTTTTTTTTTTATTTGTTTTTGTTTTTTTTCTGTACAGAAACGTTCACTATCGTCGTCGTTCCGCGATCCCCGCCGACCCAAGGTCGCGTAGTCCCGCCACCGTCGTTGTTGTTATAACACTATCAAAATGGCGTTCTCGTTCGTGTTTATCCGTTCGAACGCCGTTGTATCGTCGCAGTAACTCTCGCGAAAAGCACACTGCTACCGCCATCGCCGCCGTGTATGACGACAACGTGACGAACGGTCGTTGTTGAAACAAACGGCAAACGAATTATTTTCCAAAAGACATTTCGCACTCGTACGTAAGCAAAACATATTGTCTTTTTTTCCCTCTTTTTTTTTTGTGTGTTTACTGTGCAAATCTTTCTCTTGTATTTAATATTTACGGACGAATTCATTTTTATTTTTGTTCAACAGTACCTACCTACCTATAATAATTTTTATAAATATGTCATTTAAAAATTAATAATAGTAATAATAATTGTGTACTTACGGTATCTTATCATAAAACGCTAACGCGATAAGTAAATAAACTACGAGGATGTGAGGATTATTGAGGTGTTGGTTACAAAAATCTAGGTATACTTAGTTCGTGCAATCGGTCATCGACTTATATTGCGTAAAATTTGTTCATTAATGGGAACTATTAAGTACTATGAGCACACCTAAAAATAACAGTTCAAATTTTTTGTAACCAATACTTCATTTGATAACAACCGACGAACAATTGCTTGATACAATATTACTAAATTTAGTGCCTACTAATAATAATTATGATAATTCAATTAAAATATAATGATTTGCTCATCTAAACGTCTAAAATTGTAGTTCTTAAAAATATAAGTTATTTATTTGGTTTACTGATCTGCTATTTGATTTACTCGTAATATTAATTTTTTGGTACCTATGTTATTTAATAACTTCTATCAGTAATTTTTTGTGGAGAAATTGATTAGTTGTAGTTGATTGTCTTTACGATTTGATGTCTTGTAGTAATAAATGGTATATATATTTATTTACTACATCCTGTGTTCGACCCAGATAGATCTAAAATGGCTATTGTTGGTACTTGTCTTTGTTGTTTCTGATATATATCCCATAGTGGCTTACAAAAATAATATAGTATAATAGTTGTACCTTATGTTTGAAAAAATATTAGATAAGCGGCATTTAATTAAAATTAAAATTAAATGTTTAAATTTTGATTATTTCAGGAATAAAATACTAATCTATAAAGATGAGGAACACGGGGAATCTTTTAAAATGGACTCAAAATTCCAACAACAAATCTGCAAAAGGAGGTGGTAAGTCAATTTATTTATTTAAAATTATATAATTATATTTATGGTAATAAATATGTTTTAAGAAAACCGAAATTGGATTCATCCTCCTGAAGCTTTACAAAAAGGTCATATTGCCTACATTGTTAAGGTACTAATAATTGGGTGTTAAAATTTTGTTATTTTATAAATCAATTTATTATTGAATAATTTTGATTTACAGTTTTTGGGAAATGTTGATGTAGATCAACCGAAAGGTTTTAATGTTATTAAAGATTCAATCAAAAAGTTAAAATTTAATCAACAAGTCCGTAAAGCTGAAGGTTCTAAAGTACCAAAAGTTGAACTTACAATAAGTGTTGAAGGGGTTGCACTTCAAGATCCAAAAACAAAAGTAGAATTACTATTGTTATTGGCTTATGAATTCATATTGGTATAAATAAATACCATTTGTTTTTCCTATAGGTAATAATGCATCAATATCCGTTGCACAGAATTTCTTACTGTGCTGACGATAAGGTGGACAAACAATTTTTCAGTTTTATTGTAAAAGATTCTAATGAATCTGAACGACACACATGTTTTGTGTTCATGAGTGACAAGCTAGCTGAAGAAATCACTCTTAGCATTGGGCAAGCTTTTGATCTAGCATACAAGTATGTTATAATTTAGCTTAAGAATAATAATTAATTACTTTCATATTATTATCTTCAGCTATTTGCTAGAAAAATTATTTTCTAATTGGATGTGTAGTAGTATTCATTCAATTTGCCTTGGATTATTTGCTTTTTAAGATGAAATACTTTTATTACAATAACGGTTATTTAATATAATATGTGATATTAAAAACCATATATATATTTTGAAATTTCAAAATCAAATTTTATTCTCTTAGTTGCCTATCATTACTAAACACATCATATGTTACATACTTAATATATTAATGTTTTTTTTTATATAAATATAATGCAATTTAAATTTAAATTATATTACTAATTTTTTCACACATATGTGTAATGAATTAAAACTAAATCTATAATTATTACCATACAATTAAATTTTGTGAAACATCCTTATTAATATATTGAATTTTTCACAATAAAAGTATGTACACTGGATCTTACCTTTGATTTTAGTACATATATATCTTTCTACAATATATAATTATAATTTTTATTTAATTACTATAAGAATATAAAAATATAAATTCAATTACAATTTTTGATATATGGGGAGTTTATTATTAATTACCAATCACAAAACCGAATAATGCTCTTTATTATTTATATTATATATTTATCTAGTGTATTTCTGAATTTATTGGTCATATATAAAATATAACTTTTAAAGTAAACATAGTAGATATACTCTATTTAATGCATATTTATCAGATTTGTTCATCAAATTCGTAAATATATGATTATTAAAATATTGGACTTTTATAAATTATATTTATTAATTTATTATATTAAATTATATTACATACAATGATCATAGTAATCTTAATAATAAAATGGTTTAGAAATTTATACTATATTAGTTTCATAGTCTTTATAGCTATGATATCGAATGTCGGCTATCAACAAAATATTGACTAACACTAGTGTTAATAACTGAAATAAAGTTTTAAATGTAGTTGCATGAGTCTTTTTGTTATATAATTAACTATATTGTGTAATAATTATTAATGTTTAATAATTTGCACGGTTGAAAACATTCAAATGCCGAACTCTGTCTATCCTACTGAAGTCGTGCTTTTTAGAATTGTTTAATTATTAGAAAGAATAAAAAAAGTACATTTACTAGTAGATTAGATATTACAGGGTGGCCAAGCTTTATAAAAATTAAATATAAATGCATCTATAGAAAGATATTGATTATTGGGCTGCTTATAAAATAGCGTGTTTAAGTCAAAGAAATATTTAATATAATAATATTAGAATTATAATAATTGATTAAAAAAAAAAAAAATTGGCAACATATTTTATATTGATCACCCTGTAAAGTAAAAAATTAGTTTTTTAAAGGAAAATAGTAATGTCGGATTATTATTGTGGTAGGTGGCCCAGCAAGCCGACGAACAAGCCGACTTTCAGAGCTCGGCAGTTGGATGTTTCAAAACCTTTGCCAATTTATATGTCTGATGATTTGCCTGATCTTCACGAGTGTACAGAATTAAAGCGTGCTGTTCCCCAAATGCCTAGTGGTATGGAGAAAGAAGAAGAGTCTGAACATCATTTACAGCGTGCCATGGTTGCTGGAAGTGTTATACCTACACCTGAAGTAGCTAAATTAGTAGCTGATGATTTAAAATGGCACGATCAAACTTATCCACCAGAATGTCATCCACTAAAACAACTTATACATATAACACCATTTACAATGGAACAGGATGTACCAGAATATGATTATGATTCTGAAGATTTAGAATGGCTAAATACGACTGGCCGAATAAATAACATTACAGGGGATAAACTTGAAGAGCTTGTTGACAAGTGGGAAAAACACAGCACTTATAATATTATTGATTTAGCTGAAGCTAAAGCATTAACTAAAGATGATGAAGATACTATTTTAATGATATATGATTATTGGCTAAGAAAAAGAGTACGTTTAGGTCATACATTATCTCCAGCAGTACGAACTGAACCTATAGCCGGTGCTCCTCCTAATGATTCATATGTAGCATTTAGAAAAAGACGGGATAAAATTCAAACTCGAAAGAATCGTAAAAATGATGAAGCATCATATGAAAAAATGTTAAAATTACGTAGAAATATAGCTAGAGCAGTGGATTTAATGGGAAGTATTCAACAACGAGAAATTCTTAAAAAACAACTAGTACAATTAACCCTTGATACTTATAAAAAAAGATTTAATTTGCATGACTTTGATGGACATCTTTATAAAGATGTAGAATTGGTCAAAACTGTTGTTCGACATGTGTTTACACCAATCTCGACTAATCATTATATGTCTGCCATGTGGAAACAAGGTGATATGAAAAAAAATTCTACCAATACAAAATATCAGGAAGCAAAAAGAGAAAAAAGACATTATAGGAAAAGGAAACATAAGTCTTATGATATGGGACACCTAAGTTCTGATGAAGAATTATATTCTCCTCCACATAAAATACAAAATACTGATGATAGTGGTGGGAAATGGTCATTCCGCCGAAACAAACATTGTTCTTACCTTGCCCCAATTAATTCTCCAGAACCTATAGATCCTACATTTGGGTTTCAACCAGTTTATATACAAAATAATAGAATTAATAAATCATTGGGTTTATGTAGACCAAGATATGGTAGAGGTGGAAGGATTGTTTTAGATCGTTATACAAATGATGATGACCGATGGGCATCTTTAGATTATAATATAATTGAACAAAAGCAATATGAAATAGTTGAGTTCAAACATTATTCAGATAATGAATTATCAGATCACTTTAGTGATGATGGTACACATTGTCCATTGATGGAAATTAATAGTGAAATTCGACGAGATAAAACTTTGATAGAATTTGATTGGGATAACTTAGAACCTGAAGTATTACAAAGTATTGCTGAAATTTATAAATTTGAAAGTGGGGATACGAATAAAGAAAAAAATGAACAAGGTGAATCCATTTTGGAAAGATGGGTAAATCAAAATCAACCTCATACTAATGAACCTACATTGTCATTGGGATCAGATTCTGTAGTCATTGGATGTTCACAATTCAGAACAACTGATTTAAGCGAACCTAGAAGACTAAGGTCCAACAATGGTTTATCATTGAAAAGGCTTTTAAAATGTGATACTGATTCCCATTAATTTATAAATTTACAATTTAGTTTTTAAGATTCATATTATTTATTTTTTTACAAATATGACATGTCTATGAATTATAATATATTTCAATTAATAAATTGATATTTATAATATAATTATTAATATAATTCTGTGTTTAATTATGGTTGTAATCGTGTAACTAGATATCACTAACAATATTTTATATATAAATATACATATATTTTAATATTAGCTGATTGGTTATTGAAATATTCATGTGAATAAATGTAGTACCTTCAAATCGATTGTTTTTTCTTAGACGTTTCTTAGACATGGAAGTTCAACGAAAAGTTATGGTTTTACAACAACGTGTAAAAGAATTGGAAAATGAAAATAGTGTTTTACGTCAAAGGTTATCTGATGCTCTTAGTGGAAAGGTAATTACAAAATATAAAATCAAATTAATACATAATTCTAGTTGAAGATTTCTTTAAATACAAAATGTTAAATTTAGATTGATGTTGAGCAATATATGCGTCAAAATGATATCAGTGATATGTTGCAAGTCAACAATGGAAATACATCTGCCCTTATCAATCTGACCAATGGCAATAGCTCACAAGCTCTTGCAGCACCACCAGTACCACCAAGAAGTGTTAATAATAATGATCATTTAAGGTTATTATTTTACCCTAATTTTCATTATTTAATTATTATAAATTTATAAATAAAAAAAATTTTATTATAAAAAAAAAAACTTTGACATATAAAAAACTAATAAATTGGGGTGTTAAATATATTAAATGTATTTCAATAGAAAAATAACCTTTTTCTTATTATAATTGTAATTCAATGGATTTAATTTTTAATTATTTACATCAGTTTTTTGTCAATTATTCAGGACTATAATATCAATTGACCAGGACTATAATATCAATTGACCAACATTTATTAATTATTTAATTTAAATTCTGTCACTTTTAATATGGAAATATAATAACTAAATAATATTTATTATATGTTTATAAATGATCAGATGTTTGTTATGAAAAAATAATGGAGATGACATTCAAAAAGTAAATTTTCAATATTTTTATATCAAACTTTGATCACTGTATACAGTGTCCACTGTTTGTTTTCCACAATAACTTTATATCTACTTAATTTTATAAAATAATTATTTATAATGTGATTGTTCTACATACTATATTACTATAAAGTTATTGAAGGGAATGTTCACCTATTCTATATTACAAGAGATTATGCAAAATTGTCCATATAAATATATATTTGGCAGACTTCCCAGCCCTAGATTAGATTAAAATAAATTAATTAAATAAATTTAATTTATATAGCCAATTATTGTCATTAGTACTTGTTCTCTCATGGAACAATTATTACAATTACTAAATATATATTCTGATTTTTTTTTTTTTTTTTTTATCAATGGATAAATTAATTAAAGAATATAATAAATTTATAATTAAGTAATGTGCATATATATTTTTATTTTTTAGTTCTACCTCTAGCGAAATAAAACCAACCCCTAGTGTTGGTACACGACTTGAAGGTCTTTTGCTTAATGAAATGGAAAATAATTTTGATCCGAGAACAAATAATAACTCTATTTCAACTACATCTCCTCCATTGTGTTAGTATATTAAATTAATAAATATTTTATTTTTATTTTATTTTTTATATTGTTAATTTATTAATTTATATAGTGGCCCCACCTCCAAAACCAGCTAGAGATACAGGACGTCGTTCTCAGAATTCTGATGATATATTTGGCCTAAGTCCATTTAAAGCAACTCCAAGACCATCTGGCCAGTCTAGAACATCAGCCAGTGATCCATTTGGTATGGACGATTTTGGAAAAAGTGTAAAGAACGGAATTGAAAGTGATATTGGTTTATTGGATAAAAGGATGAAAGAAATGAAGGTAAGATATAATTTCTATTAAATATTTTTCAATGAAGTTAACTTATAAGTATCTTTTCAGGATGGATTTAGTCGTGGCTTAGCAATGAGTACTGAAGACTTTTCATTAGAAAGTCTTGATCCTCTGAAAAAATAAAGAGATAACAATAAAAAACTACTGATCAGTACCTATACAAAATATCATTAACCTATGAATCTCTTAGAGGGAACAAATACTATATGTGATAAAAATCATGTAATAATAAAAATCATCAAAGTAATTACAAAGTATTATTATTTATTATGTTTTAATTATTATTGTTTGTTATACATATTCTAATAATTCACTTATTTTACATTTTTAATTATTATTTAGTATCAAATTATTGTTATACGAATCTAATTAAAAGCATTTAAATGTATTATTTAGGGAAAAATTGTTATAATTTATTATTATTGTCAAAATGAATATTATGTTGAGTTGTTAACAGATTATAAATATGTTTATATAGTGTTATCAGTAATTTATATTTATTTTTTTAGTATAAAAATTCCTTTAAATTTTCTTTAATTTTATAGTATATTTATTTTTCTAGACAGTTAAATGCAGTGTATTGTTGAACAATTAAAACTATTAAAATTTTGTTTTTAAATAAAATTAATATTTCTTATTTTTGTTTTATAAAATTCCTTTTTCTATGACATAAATATATAATATATCCATTACATTTTAAAATGGATTGTGAATAATATATAAAATAATCCAATTTATTGTTAAAATAAAATTTAGATATATCATTTGTAGATTGAAATGTATAATATATTGAACCTAATATATTAATATTAATTTTTAAATTAAAGTAATTGTAATTGGGTGAATAATTTGAAAGATGTACATCTTCTATCAAATTAGTATAGTGAACTATGTTAAATTTTTAAAATTAATTGTACACAAGTTGGAGTTAATTTATTAATAATAAAATACAAAAAACACTAGGTACAATATTAAGAAAATAAAAAGGTCATGGATTTTATTCACTTTGCATATATTTTGTTCATATTATATAAATATTATTTTTTTTTAAGAAATTGCCTGAATTTTACTCCTTAATAAATAGCCAGCACTTAGACCCTTATAATACTTAAGGAGTATTATATAGGCAATAATTTAATTCATTTCAAGTCGTTTCGTTTATGTGGTGTAAAGTAAACAACAATGTATGATTGCCTGATGTGGTATGTGGGGTTGCAGTATGTACTCGCATGCACATGTCAAATAATGTATTGTAAATATTGTTACACTCATCATTTTTGTATTGAAGAGACCTAAACTAGTTCCAATTTATAGACTTATGCTTTTTTTCGAAAATAATTTTAAGGACAGATTTGAATTTATAATGAACTCCAATTTGGATCGTACGAAGCAAACTTTTAATTTTATAACAAAAAATCTATATTTTACTTTTTATAAAATAATAATATTTTTGGAAATGTACGATTTAAAAAAAATTCTTAATGTAATTCGTACGATTCAAAATAGAGTTCTTTATAAATATAAAATTGTTTTCAGAATTGTTTTTTAATTAAAACTAAAGCCAATACGTTGGAACTCGTTTAGGTCTATTTCGCCGTAAATATTTACTATAGAGAGCCGCCTTAAATTGACATGCATTTTATGGGTATATTATTATACACAATTTATTTTTCTATAATTTATTTAAGTATTATTATGTATAAATTTATTGAATTTCATATTTTAAAACGATTTTTTTTTATCCGTAATTAATTGTTACGTACGATAAATTTTGCGCGATCAATTGTCTGTATACCATTAAAAATATATGAAATGTATTTTATGCCTTTTGAAGATTAATTATAAATTAAATATTTATTAATATTAGAAGGCGTTAAATGCTAAAAGGAACAAAGAATTAAAGGAATTAAGTTACAATGGGGGAGTATGGAGAACTGCAGCAGACCAGTCAAACAACTGAAGACGCAAAGAAGAAAAATGAAACGTTAAATGGAAATGACAGAAATACGATTACAATCGTAATTGTATGCGTTGCTGTATTTTCATTGTCTATCTAGTGCTCCTTAAAAATACCGATATCAGAATGGTTTTGTAAAATAGTTTTTAATAGATTAAAAAAAAAAAAAAAAACATTTTTATTTAAATGGAAATCTAAATAAAGGTTTTTAGACTATTGTAGAGAGAGTTTTAAGAGATACCCCGGTGGCCTAGTCCAACCCTGCAGATGTGGGCATTAAGGACAATAATTTAGAGATTTTATGGATATTTATATTGAACTTAAAAACTAGAAAATGTAATTGGGTTTTTATATACCTACCTATGTACTTAATATTATATGTGATAAAATTTCGGACAGATATCTAACAGTATATTATCTGAATGAACTTTGCTCAGAATCGTTTTTTTTTTCAGAATGCGATGGTTTATCATTGAATTCAAATTTTAATCAAATTTCAACACTGTCCTCATCACATCTTTATCCCTTCCACAGCAATATTAGACCTTTTTAAAAATATTGGGACCCAGAAAAAAATTTCTGCCTGGGCCTTTGGGTGCCTAGGCCGACCCTGCTTGTATGTTGAACTTTGTATGTGCGTCATACAGGTAATTTTCTCGGAAGAGTAAACAAATACCTAGGTGGTGACTGACTACGTTTATAATTATTGTGAATGCTGAATAGATTATAGTGTATTAAGTTTACACTGTTGGGACAACTAAAAAGCGGGTTATTAAATATTGGTTCCCATTTTTTATACTTTTATAAGACACTATGCATAAACTAAATACTAATGATAAAAACTAATTTCAAATTTACAAAAGTGTTA
Source organism: Tetraneura akinire (assembly GCA_021307375.1). NCBI lineage: Eukaryota > Metazoa > Arthropoda > Insecta > Hemiptera > Aphididae > Tetraneura > Tetraneura akinire. The sequence goes on along the minus strand of JAIUCT010000133.1, from coordinate 237,932 downwards.
TTTAATCTTAAAAAGTAGGTTGTTTAGAGGCCTAATATAGGTTACCTACTATAAATACTCTGCACCACATAATATATTAATCTGTCACGTCGAACCGAATAGCTGGTTGCTTGCTCAACACAATCTAAAATTGTGTTTTCCGACGACTACGACTACAGAATGTATACATAATACGTTAACGAACTAAAACGGGACTGTTATTAAAATATTATACAAATTACAAGGTCATATTGAATTGTGTCACATATGATTCAAGTACGCAGAGTTTACTTTCCTTTCTTGATCTTGTAGTCATTTTAATTATTACAAGTCGATGAACACAATTGTAGATTGTGTTGAAAAAGCAATCGGGCGACTATTTTAGAAATGTGCGTTCTACGGGCCATATACATGTCGATGTCATTCACCTATATCTACTTGAGTTCGTTATTTTATTTCTTGAGTTACACTGTCGCTAAGTCGCGTGGCTAATATCATTTCCTTATTTATACGAGCGCTATTCTAACATTTAAAATTACATAGTGTCATAGTTTATGATATGAGGTGAGTAAAAACACCAACAAATAATAATGTATGGTTTACCTAATTTAAAGTGTGTAGTACGAAAAAATATATATTTTAACCTCAGTAATAAAAACTAATACCTCTATATAATTAATGTAAAATATATATTTTTTATATAGGTATATTCATATTATATTATTTACCAATTATCAATCGTTTTTAATCAATCAATTATCACGAATTTATTATCAGATAGATTATTATATAATACTACATTAATCAACCCGTTGAATATATAATAAATAAATATTTATAAAAAAAAAAAAAAAAGAATAATAACGATAACTTTAATAATAATAAATTCAGATATTACAACGAAGTAGTATAGTAGGAAATGATTCTCATATCTTTGCTCATCACTTTACTAAAATTACATAATCGCACTCATAATCTAGCATTCTAGCGCATCGGACCGAGTAGCGAGTAGCTGGTTGCTTGCTCAACACAATGTACAATTGTGTTCACCGACGACTACGACACAGAATGTATATATTGCATATGTACTAACTAAAAAGGGACTATAATTAAAATATGATACAAACACATTATATTGCATTGGGTCACATATGATTCATGTACGCAGAGTTACTCTCCCTTTCTAGATCTCTTGTAGGTAGTCATTTTAATTATTACAAGTATAGGTGAACACAATTGTGGATTGTGTTGAGCAACCAACAAGTTCCTATTTTCCTATGACAGAACATGTTATGCAGAGAATATACAGTAATCATTATTCATTATTGATCCATAACAGTTTCATTTTAAATTAGGAGCTGATATAATACTACTCTATTATATATGTATATATTTTATTTGTTATTATTAATGTAAAATATAGATTTATGTATATTATTTAACAATTATCTATCGTTTTTTAATCAATCAAGTATCAAGTATTTATGATTAGATAAATGATTACATTTACTACATTGAACACGTTGTTTAATATATAGGTAATAACTAAAGACGAAAAATAAGAATAATAACGATAACTTTATTATAATAATGCAAATATTACAATAAAGTAGTCTGATATTATTTACATGCTTTGCTCATCACAATACAATTCAATATAAAACAATATAACCGAAAAATTACAATTCCTTAGATATTACATAATCCTCATCATCTTTCGCCATGTCTGTAATTTCAGAACTAGAATATCCATTTTCTATGTCTGTCTGCTCCTCTTGCAGTAACTCTTCTTCATGAATATTAACCCAATGTGAAAAAATATTTATAATAGATTTAAGATCAGTTACGGAAACAACTCTCAGGTGCAATAAAAGTGGTAATATAATAAATATAATACTCCGTAATGTTAACCCCATTCACTCTGGTGGTGTAGATAGCCTACTTGCTGTAATATGCTCTGTTGAACAAAGTTGTGGTGGTCTGGTTTGCAAGTGACCTCTTCTAATATGTCCTGGTATGTGAAGTTGCTGATTCCTGTCTCATATATATAAGAACGATGCTGCACCTCCTCTGATGAAAAAACACGGCAGCTTTTTGACATTTTCCTCATAATTTCCTTTGACCTTCTTGGTTGGTTCTTAGAAGAATAAAAGGTATACACCGCGTTAGATAAATCTAAGGTCAGGTCCGGTCAAGTCTCGACTGGTCGATGCACGATCTAGACCGCGGCAGTCACGAGCTTTTTGATCGAGACCGCCTAGTGTGAACAGTCAATCGTCGCGCTAATCTCGGCCATATCCATTTTTTGATTGTTTTGTCTATTTCAATTGTTGACAGTATATCCATGTATTCTCCATGGGACATACGAAAATATTTATAAAATTTTACGTCATCATTTACTAACTGGCTATAGAGTGTTGTATATTCTCCTTCCTCCTGGCGAGTTCGGACCAATGGGTGAACCCAAAATCGCCTAGTTCGTTTTCTGTCTTATTTCTTCTTCTTCATCAAGAAGTAATGCGATTTTCATTAAACTGCGTTTTGAAAATGCCATTTTGACAGGACTTAATGAAAACAATAACCTTTAGTGAACACTTTAGTGGCAACGTGCAGTTAGAACCTGATAGAGCTCTGCACGGTCCGTATTTTCACAGACCGGACCGGACCTGTAAAGTAAAATTAGAACCAGGACCGGACGGACCGATTAAATAAATAATGAAATCAGACCGAGACCGGACCGATAATTTAAAATTCCTTAAAAAAGACCGAGACCGGACCGATAATTTAAAATTCCTTAAAAAAAG
>JAIUCT010000133.1:214928-235139 GCA_021307375.1 Tetraneura akinire | reverse complement strand
CCGATAATTTAAAATTCCTTAAAAAAAGACCGAGACCGGACCGATAAAATTTGAACCGAACCGTATTTAAATACTTACGTACTTAAATGAATTTTGAACAACAGATTGAATAACTGAGTAACTGACAATAGCGGAACAAACGTTTAGACTATTATTTAGGTATTCAATTTCTATTTTTGACAGTAAAAATAATATAAATTATATAATATTATATTGAAAGAAGAAATGCAACATAATTTTATATTTAGTCAGTGCAAAGTGCAAAGATTAGATTTCAGTTACTTTGTAATCGATCGTGTAGGACACGTACCTGACATCCGCCATACGGGTTCGCAGTTTTGCACCAACAAAATACAATCAATGTTTAATTTTAATATACAAAAATATAAAATGGATAAATTTAAATGTAGGTATAATAGAAATATAATGTACTCGTATTCCGGTCCAGGATAAACCTAATATAACCCAGGCCAAACAAAATCAATATTAAATTCAAAAATTTTCACCAGACCACATTAAATCCGGTCCGGTCCAAGTAAGGACCGGACTGATCTCTAGTGGACGGACCGGACCAGACTGAATATTTTATAATAGAATGCAAAAAAAAATAGACTATTATGTTTAAAAATCGGACCAACATGGACCGGACCACTATAAATTACGAAATGAAAAGACCGAAAAGACCGGACCACTATAAATTACGAAATAAAAAGACCGAAAAGACCGGACCGCGGTCCGGTTTGGACCGGTCCAAACCGGACCGCTTAGCAGAGCTCTAGAACCTGACTAATTGTGACCGGTAGTGAGAACTGTACATCATAATCCTTGACCGTGACTTGACCGTGACCGGACCGAGCCAAGTCCGCTAATGTGAATAGAGCTTGGAAGAAACACGACATATTCTTTCTAACTTCCTTATGATTTCCTATGGTTTTCTTGTTGGTTTCTTAGAAGAATAGAAGACATCTAGCGATTACGTAATTTCATTTTTCATTTATTTTATATTACTCCTTTTCTCTTGTGGGCTTGCTCAACACAATCTACAATTGTGTTCATCAAACATCGATGATTGCAACTATAATTTTTCAAAGTTATGTAAGGGTGAATATAAAATGTACAAATTGTTTATTAAAATATATTGTGGTTGATGTTTCTTCAGCGCAATAGATTTATTACTTTTGTAATAGCTGAAATATCAGATAGACATAATTTTAATACCTACCTCTTTTTAGTTATTAAAAAGATAATAATTACAGTTTTACAGAATTCCTGGTTGTGGAGTCAGTGACCAGGCCATAAGAATAATGTAAACTAGGATTTTTAGAGCCCCAAGTACGAAAGATATGATGCCATACTGTTTCCTACTAATAGTCATTTCAACTTATAAGGTTACATTAACATTAGACATTGAAGCAAGGACATTTGTTGTTTATGTATTTTTTTTTTTTTTTTTATTAGCGTTATTTGCATTTTATATAGTGGCTTAATTATAATCATTGTAAAATTTAAATTTATCAATAACAAAATCATTATTACAGTTTTCATGATTTCACTACTTATGTAATTTGTATTATTCTTCCTTTATTGCTCTCTTGCTCAACACAATCTACAATTGTGTTCAACAGTGACTACAATTCTTCTTTTTCAAAAGTATAATAATATAACATGTATACCTGCATCGTAATATAATAATAGCTTCTTTTCAAAAAAATAGCCATTTTTGTATAGGTACTAGTGATATTTTATTACAGTCGTAGTCGTCGGTGAACACAATTGTAGATTGTGTTGAGCAAGCAACCAGCTACTCGATTCGATGTAACAGATTATGTGGTTCGTAGAGATTTTAGTAACCTTTATTAGGCCACTAAATAACATAATTTTTTAGATTAAATTACAAATTTTTGTAAATCTGAAATTAGTCTTTAGCATTAGTATATAGTTGCTTAGTGTCTTATAAACGAATAAAAAAAGAGAAAATACATATATACAATAAACAGCTATTTAGTTGTCCAAACTGTGTACGTGAAACGTAGTCGGCGTCGATTAAGTACTCGTTTATTTCTTCGAGAATTTTATATATTTATTTTAATTTTTAAATAACATCTAAGTAAACACAAATACAAAATAAAAATTTATCAATTATAAACTTCTCGTTCTTGCAATTTACAAGATTTTGTTTTTTATGTATTTTGTGAAATTCTACCTTTCTTGCTATCTTGCTTAAAAAAATCTACAATTGTGTTCATCGATCATTGCAACTCTAATTTTTCAAAGTGATATTATAAAATATGTTCATTGTTCATGGATTATACTTTAATAATTAATCCTCTACAATTAACCTACCTATATGAAATATCTACCTATGATTGCATAATTACCCATTTACAATTAGTACCTAAATATGCATTATACGTATATACTAATAACATGTGATTACAGTTGTAGTTGTGTGGCAAATATATAGGTACATATGGTAACCTATATTGAATCACTAAATTACGTAATTTTAACTCTTACAAGAGCTATCTTGTATAAATATGGAAATGAATAAATGATGTGAGCTACGAACATAGGCGCAAATAGCGGGGGCAAGGGGGGCGTAGCCCCCTCTAAATTTTGTATAGCCCCCCCAAAAAACTGAGGAATTTTCCAACATGTTATTGTCGAAAAATAATATGTATGTGTATAGGAATATATTTTTGTTTTTTTGGTTCATCAATAAAAAATCATTAAAATTAAAATTAAAATTTTAAATATAATTTTGAAAATGTTGAAGTTTGTTATTAAAATAAATATTTTATTGATATTTTGTCTAGTATATAGGTTTATAAATTTAATATCAACTAAGAAAAAAAACTGCATATTCTTTATGCACTAATGTAGGTCTTCATAATGATATTATTTTGGTGTTTAATTTTATTATGCCCCTCTGATAAAATTTTTGCGGGCACCCATGATTTCAGCCCCCCCCCCAAATCTGAAACACTATTATTTCTATTACCTGATCACAAACTCCACGACTGGGGCTGCTGTAATTATATTATTTTTAATATGAAAGAATACCTATATATTCTTTTTTGCGATATGGTAATTTTTACAATAGTAATATTAGTTTTATTGTGTTATCAACACAAATAACACGATATATTTTAATAAACATTTCTTCTATTCTTTCTATTTGTCAATTTGGAAAATTAAAGATGATGCAATAATCGTTTTTTTGCATCATACTCTAATAAAAGAGCCTTTTAGCATATATACTATACATTTGACGATTTAGTCGTAGTCGTCGTTGAACACAATTGTTGGTTGTGTTGAGCAAGCAACCAACTACCTGGTGCGCGTGATAAATTATTTTGTACGAAGCACATTAGGTCATTAGGTACATATGGTATCCTATATTGAACCTCTAAACTACATACTTTTATTGGTTAAATAACACTTGTGTAAATATTAAAATGATGAGAGCCACGTGTTTTGTTGACAGTGTAACTTAGGTAATAAAAAAATTTCGAAATATTTTCACATCTCAAATTCATGAGAAGAGATTTTCTCCACAAATAATACTGGTGCTTACATCAATAACATTCAATCACTAACTCCACTCCTAAATACTGGTTTATTTAATTACTGCTAATTACTCTGCACCACATAATCTGTCTCGTCGAACAGAGTAGCTGGTTGCTTGCTCAACACAGTCTACAATTGTGTTCTCCGACGACTACGACTACAGAATGTATATGTTGCCTATGTACTAACTAAAACGGGATTATTTTTAAAATATTATACAATGTCATATTGCATTGTGTCACATATGGTTCAAGTACGTAGAGTTACTCTTCCTTTCTTGATCTTGTAGTCATTTCAATTATTACAAGTTCTATTTTCCTATAACAGAATATGTAGCGCAGAGCATATACAGTGATCATTATTGATCCATAGAATTTTTATTTTACATTAGGAGCTGATATAATACTACACTAATATGTATATATATTTTATTTGTTATTATTAATGTAAAATATATAATATTTATGTATATTATTTACCAATTATCTATCGTTATTTAATCAATGAAGTATCTAATATTAATGATTAGATAAATTATTATTATATATACTACATTGAACACGTTAATTATTATAATAACAACATATTAAAAGAAAGATAAATAACGATAACTTTATTTATAATGAAAATATTACAATGGAGTACTAGGATAATATTATCATATCTTTGCTCATCACAATACAATTCATTATATAATAATATAACTGAAAAATTACAATGTCATACATTTTGTATCAGATACATGTCTCCTCCTCATCAATGGTCTTGTCTCGTGAGCAATTTCAGAATTAGAATCACAATGTTCTGTTTCTGTCCCATTCTTTTGCAGTAAATCTCTTACTTGATCATATAAAGAAATAATTTTATCACGTAAACGATCCAATAGAGAAATAAGCAAAAAAAGAAGGGATATAATATATATAATCCTCTGTAATTTTGACTCCATTAACTCTGGTGGTGTAGTTGCCTACTGCTTGCTGTAATATGTTCTGTTGAACGAAGTTGTTGTGGTGTGGTTTGCCAGTGGCTTCTTCTAGTATGCTTCGATATGTGTCGTTACTGATTGCTGCCTCATATATATAGAACGATTGAGCACCTCCTCTAACGAAAGAACACGACTGTTTCTCTACATCTTCCTCGTAATTTCCTATGATATTTTTGGTTGATTCCTAGAAGAATAAAAGACACAGAGTACGTGATATCGTAGGAAGAAACATGACTGCTTCTCTACATCTTCTTCGTAATTTCCTATGATCTTCTTGGTTGATTCTTAAATGAATAAACGCATATACACCTTACGTAATTTCTTTTTCTTATTTATTTGTTTTTATTCATTTTATCTTGTTGACTTGATCAACACAATTTACAATAGTGTTCTCCAACGATTACGATTACAGAATTTATATATTGCATATGTACTAACTAAAACGGGACTATTATTAAAATATTATATACGGTCATATTGTATTGTGCCACATATGATTCAAGTATGCAGAGTTACTTTTCCTTTCTTGATCTTATAGTCATTTTAATTATTACAAGTCGATGAACACAATTGTAGATTGTGTTTAGCAAGCAATCAGCTCCAATTTCCTTATAACAGAATATGAAGCGCAGAGCATATACAGTGATCATTATTAATCCATAAAAGTTTCATTTTATATTAGGAACATGTAGAGAAGCAGTCGTGTTTCTTCCTTAGATATCATGTACACTGTATGTCTTTATTCGTCTAAGAATCAACCAAGAAGGCCATAAGAAATTACCAGGAAGATATAGAGAAGCAATCGTGTTCTTTCGTTAGAGCTTAGAGGAGTAGCTCAATCGTTCTATATATATGAGGGATGAGGCAGCAATCAGTAACGTCACATATCGCTGCATATTAGAGGAAGCCACTGACAAACCACACCACAAAAACGTTGTTCCACAGAGCAAGCATATTATGGCCATCAACATGTTCATCACACCACCAAAGAATAGCCGTTTAGTATTTATTTTCACAGCGATTACAAGTACTTTTTACTTTTTGTATCGTCATGTTTATAAAGGTGAAGAGCTAAATTTTTGTAGAGATCAACAAGTTCATCCTGCAAAGAGAAGAATTAAACGGAAGAGAAGAATAAATATGAAGAGAAGAATTATTGGAAAGACGAGATTATTTGGAAATAAGAGAATAATTGGAAAGAAGTGGAAATTGATAGTAAATAACACTGAAATTTTAATCGAGACAAGACCATTGAAGAAGATGAGAAAGACTCTCAACTGATACAAAATGTATGACATTGTAATTTTTCGGTTTTGGTGATCTATACTGAAATATATCGTGATGAGCAAATATATGAGTTTGATATCCTAGTACTTCGTTGTAATATTTGAATTATTAATAAAGTTATCGTCATCAAACTTATTTTTAATATTTAGTTATTATATTAATCTACGTGTTGATCTATTGATCATATCCTAATATAAAATGAAACTTTTATGGATCAATAATGAATGCTGTACATGCTCTGCTCTACATATTATATTATAGGGAAATAGGAGCTGCATGCTTGCTCAACACAATCTACAATTGTGTTCATCGACTATTCGACTTGTAATAATTGAAATGACTACAAGAACAAGAAAAGAAAAGTAACTCTGCGTACTTGTATCATATGTGATACAATACAATATGACCTTGTATAATACTCGTATTTAAAAGTCCCGTTTTAGTTAATAAATATGCAATATATACATTCTGTAGTCGTAGTCGTTGGAGAACACAATTGTTGATTGTGTTGAGCAAGCAACCAGCTTCTCGGTTCCAAGTGACAGATAATGTGGTGCATAGCATTTATTGTAACCTAAATTAGGCTTCTAAACAACCTACTTTTTAAGATTAAATTACGCATTTGTAAATTGGAAATTAGTTTTTAGCAATAGTATTTAGTTAATACATAGTGTCTTATAAAAGTATAAAAAATGGGAACCAATATTTTATAACCAGATTATTAGTTACACCAACAGTGTAAACTTAATACAATTATGTGTAATGGTTTTATTATGATTTTTTTTTTTTTTTTTGATTTAAAATTTAAGATTTTTAACTGTCATTGGTAGATACTCATAATTACATAGTTAAATTTATATAACACTATAATTGAATAATAATTATAGTGTTATGTAAGTTAGATATGCATATGAGTTTTCAGGATATTATTTATATATACATAACATAATATTATTATATAATTATAACAACGTTTAGATAGATTAAAATGTTTAAAGTCCTAAACATATTATTGTAAATTGTATATTATATTAATATTATTATTACATATATTATACTTATATTCGGGATGTGTTTTTATTTTAACAATAGTATAATATGTAAATAAACATGACTAATTGGATATTATTATACTTATAACTTATAAGTAATAAGTAAATTTAGGCTTTTAAATAAACATATTTCTATGAATTATAATTATACATTTAAGTACGATATATATATATATATATTTGTAAATGATGCAAAATATCAAAAATATCAACTTGTTACTCTCTTAATAATTCTAAGTGACAACTAACAATTCGTGTCTAAAGTATTTTATTTTATATATTGATTTTTTTTTTTGATATCTAACTACGTTCAGTTTTCAGTATATTATAAATTATAATATACATATAAACTGTGTAATAATCACGTTTAATCTATAATAATATAGTAATTATTATACTTTATACCTATACATTAAATAGAACTATGGCCAATATAAATAAAAAATATTACAAATTATAATGTTAAAATTTATATTTTCTAACTATGTAGTATGTACGTACTAATATAATAATATTATGTATACCTATATTATATATTTAGTTTACATGATCAATTTTCCTTATTGTATTTAAATATAAATAACTAAAGTGTATTAAGTGTATATATAATATTTATTATTATTGATTAATATTAATTATTGATATTACATGTTATACACGTATTATGACTTATCATTGTAATAATATGCTAATATATTAATATATAAGTTATTTTTATTTTACAACACATACATACGAGTGTAGTAAAATATTAATATTATTTTAGATATTGTAATATATATAATAAAAAATAATATATTTTGTTTTTTTAAGAAGAAAATTTTTTAGTATACCTATATATTATATGAAAATGTATTCAGTTTTTGTTAAACAAATTGAAATATATTGGTCGTTTTGTTATTATCTATTGATAAAAATAATTGAAGGAACACTCGTACAGCAAACACTCATAACGTTATAAAATATTAGGTATATGATAGTCGTGAAGTATCACCGTTAAATTATAAAAATATATTATATTTGATCATGGTGTCGAAAGATTTAAATTATTTAACTATTATTAATTATTATACGCTTTCTACGAGAGTTTATTAATATTATTTTTCAATTTATCTAAAATAAATAAATGTTCCTTATAATATCAAAAGTAATAAATGAAAATATTATATTATATTGTAATATATATTATTATAGAAAAGTGTAAAGATATATTTTTTAATTTTTCTTACTTTCACGTGTTTATATAAAAAATAATTGTATAATAAACATGATACAAGTATTTAAATCGGATTTAATTTAAATATATACTGCAATTTAGTATTGTATTACCTATACCTATATATTGTAAATCGTATTATAAAATAATATTAAAACACATATTTAATATAACAACCTATCTGAGTTCTAAACAGTAAGTGAATAATTATTGTAATTAAAATATACCTATAACTGTATAAGTATTTCGCGTAATTTAAAACCTGTCAATTAGATATTATAAAAAATAATATTATTATTAACTGTGATAGACGATAATAGTTATACAGTATATTGTTTATAGTATCCTATTGTTTTTTTTTTTATATGTAATTATTTATTTTATTAGAAATTAAAGTAAAAAAATATACCATTTACCATTGTCAGTAAATAATTTCAACGTTGTTGTTGTTTTTTTTTTATTATGTATATTGTTATTATTTTATTATTATTCGTAGAAAATAATAAATAGGTATTTTATGTGGGTGTATATATACGTGATTTCGTATGAAATAAACGTATAATTTTCAATATCAACCTTGAATAAAAACCGACTTATCCTTTAAGTATATCGATAAGAAGGTAAATAATCTTACTAAATCTTAATGTGTGCAATATATCAATCATATAATGCGGACAATAGTTGTTAGGTACTTTTTACCTGTAGGTACTGCAACAATATAATATTATTATAATATTATACTATATCATTATCTGTGTGTATTCTGTGTTTATTTGAATATAATATTATTATTTATAATATATAGTACGATATAAACATATAATATTAAATATTTTCAGATTTTAAAATTTTAAAATTTATATTCATATAATATAATATACGATATCCCTAATGTATCAACATTTTTAATTTCTTATGTTATTTATTTATTATTTATAATATTATAAACGGGCAACAATAATAATTAATAGTTTAAGTCCTCTTTGAATAATATTATTGTTTTAATTAATCATTTAAAAACTGTCAGTTATGAATTATAGCTTATTTGATAAACTATATATTATAATAAAAATATTATTATAATTATAAACTACAGTTCATATAGTTTATCCATAATAAGTGTATATATAAATATTATACATAGTTCACGTCAGATGAATCAAACTGATTGCAGAATAATTATTGTTCAAAACGAATAATTTAGATACTTACTTGTACATAATATATACGTATAGTTTGAATTTGTAAATCGCCTTTGTATGTAAAATGTGAAATAAATGAAGTGTAAAAATTACAGAAATAATATTATAACTATTCATCGTTTTACTCTCCATAAAAACATGCAAATTATGTACTTAAATAGTTAAAATACATATATTATTACCTACACACATTAATGAAAATCTTAATTGTTTTTGAGGTGTAGAGATTTAAATAATAACAATAATTTCTATGACATAAAAACGAAAACCGCGTCATAATATAAATTATATTTATTACACAAATATACTGTTCCTATATTCCCTGAATAATTAATCATTTAATATTTTGAAATTTAAATCGTTAAGTGATTTTATTGTATTTAAAATGATTACGACTGCAGTCACTATATTATACATAATAGTTATAAGTATAACAGTCAACAGATACGAGTACGTGTGTGCTGCACTATAATATTATATTATACATTACGTGTAGTAATAATTATTATATTTTATGATTTTTGAAATTTTTTTTCTACTATACAGACGTATAATGTATACACATATTATATTATTACCTATTAAAAATAAACACAGATTTGAATAATTACACTAAACATATTCTATGCCATATTATTATAGCCTACATTATTTCATATGAATAATGATATTTAAAATATTATAAATCATAATATACGCGAAAACCACAATGTTATATTCATATTTAATCAATCACTGCACCATTTGATCTTACAACACCGAGAGCAGGCACACCCGTTATTTAATACAGCCGCGCACGAGCACGACTTTTCCTCAATCATTATATAGTTAAGTATAAGTAATTTATATAACCTTTCAGCTAATATTAGCTAATTAGAAAAATATAATTTGACACCTTGAATAATATTACACCTTTAGTAATTTACACAGTTCGTTATTTTACGTACTCACACTAATCTAAAAATTAATTTTCTTAAACCTGTCTGACCGACTGTCGGACGTCGATCAATCGCACATTGAAATGCTACGAAATAAACATAATTATTAATATAATTTATATATTAAAATATAACATAAAACATAATAATTTGTCTAAAAAAAATTACAGTTTACAAAAATTATTTATTGTTTACTTTGTTTGTACGAAGCGTGTCTTATATATATATATATATTTTTTTTTGTATGGTTGTAGTAAACGAATACGATATATTATATTGTTTAATGAAAATACTTAATATTATATTTATTTAATTAGTTCCGGTTGTTATTATTCCAGTTCTAGTGAAAATCGAATTCACAAAAATGTGAATATGTTAAAATCCAGTTTGATCTCGACTAAAGTGAGAGCATATGGGTGGTAAATAATATAAATTTTATTACTTGTATGTGACGCATTATAAAATACCTAATTTAAATATTACATAATAGATTATGTGTATCTGAAACTCACTATTCGTGAAAATCGAAGCGTTATTTCGGGTAATAAAAGTGTTTTCAGAATATTCATTTATACGTATTATACGCAATAATATATACGAGTACACTAAATTTTTTTTATAGCTATTTAAAATTGATAATGTATATTCCCTAATACCTATATTCTATGTATGGATTATTATTATTTATTTCAATAATACCATTATATTCCATGTCACCAGATCAATCAGCTGTTTAGCTACGTTATAGTAATTACATCTATTATACTCTATGCCGATGGAACATTATAAAATTGTTATAATATTTTTTAAAAATTTTCAAGGCTTATATTTTATTTCAATATTTTTTTTTTATATATATACGAGTATACTCGTGTAATCATTTTATTGTTATACATTTTTTACATTTTCGTTTTATTTTAACGTAGTTGCAAGTTTATAAATATTTTAAAATGAGCCAAAATGTAATTAATTTATTACAATACTCGTCAATTGAACAATCGTCAACTGCTGAGGAAATGAAAATTCTGTGATAGACATCCTAATAAAGGTAAGGGAAGAAATTATACAAAGACAGTATTAATAATAATATTTTTAATAAGACGGATATATTTTAAATAAAAGATAATAATTTCGCTGTACCCTAGTAGGTAGGTATAGGGTAATGTGGGGCAAAGTGGACAGGCGGGGAAAATTTCCCAACTTTTATAAAAAAATTAATTATTAATTATTGTATCATACTAAATAAACATAATTTTACCAATTAAAACTTTACAAAATTTGTGATTTTTTGGTATATAATTTAGTTCTTAAATATGAAAATTAATAATGATATGATTAATTAAAAATAAAGGTGTCCGCTTTGCCCCACATTTCCCATTTATTATATTTATATAATTGTTAAATATAATAATTTGAAAGAAAATGCGAACAAAATAATATGTACAAATATAAAACTAAATATAATATTTAATTTGTAAATTGATTTATATAATTTTTGTAGTTTATAATTTTAAATTTTACATGGTTAGGTAATATTAATTTTTAATTCTTACATTATGTAATAAAATAATGTGTTCGTTTAGACTTTCTGAATTCATTATACGTAATATAATCATTTTAAATGTACGGACTTCATATGATATGATAGACTTATTAATATTTTTAGACAAGTAAAATTGTTTATAATGCACTTAAAGTGTGTTCAATCATTACAGTTACTATGTTTATGTATTATACAATTATTATCTTTACCCTTAATTTATTGTTTTATTTTTCTATTATATTGCATTGGATAACACATTTCACAGTTATTTACATATTTAGAAAAATTGATAGAACAATTTTACTTCAAACATTTCCCAAATTTTTTGGCTTTTCTATTAATTTTTATGGTAAAAGTATTGAGAAATAATAAGAATAATACTCGTAAGGATTCTAAGGTTTTCGTTTAAACTAAAAATATCAACTTTAAACAGCTATATAAAAAAAATTGAGACTAGGGACTTTTCTAATATTTTGATATGATGTTAAGTAATATGTAAATATACTTAATATACAATATATTTTACAATGTAAAATGTAATCGACAACCTATATTTTGTATGGCTTCTTGTTCTTTTAATTTCTCAATATTTTTACCATATGTTTAATGAAATTGGCAATTTTGGTTTTTAAGGTCTGAAATTTTATTGAAGCATAATATCATATTGCTCATTAACGTAAATTAAAAAAGTTACAAAAATCTCCAGTCTAAATTTTTTTTTATCGTTATTTAAAATTGATAATGTATATTCCCTAATACCTATGGTACTCTATGTATTATTTATTTCAATATTACAATAATTATTATTCTATGTCATCAAACGCATCAACCGTTTAGGTACATTCACAGATATATATAATAATATTATTATATATATATATTATTATATATTATTATGATATATATTATTATATATATCTGTGGGTACATTATAGTATTTTACATCTATTATACATTTATACTCCATGGCGATGGACATAATATAATTATTATAATATTTTATAAAAATTTGCGTCGCTCATATTTTATTTTATTATTATTTTTATATATACTCGTGTAAACATTTTTTTGTTATACTTTTTTTTTTAACATTTTATTTATTTTAACGTAGTTGCAAGTTTATTAATAAATGAATAATCGAAAATGAGTCAAAATATAATTCAATCACGTATGAAAGTACTCGTCAATTCAACAATCGTCAACTGCTAAGGAAATGCAAATTCCGTGCTAGACATTATAATAAAGGTAAGTGAAGAAATTATACAAAGATAGTATTAATAATATTTTAAATAAAAGGTAATAATTTCCCTGTGTATTACTATATTTATTACATTTGTTAAATATAATAATTTTAAAGAAAATATTAATGAAATATAAAACTAAATACATTAGGTATTCAATCTGTAAATTTATTTATTTAATTTTTGTATTTTTAATAAAATTTTAAATTTTACATAGGTAATATTAATTTTTAATTATTATATTATGCAATTAATATTGTGTTCGTTTAGAGCATAACCCAACGTGAGGTGGTCCGCGAGTCACACTTAAAAATGTAAAAATATTTTAATAATTTAATTTTCCTTTGAGGCATAAACGATCATACACGATCATATTATTGCTCAATATTTGATGTTGACAATAAAATTGGCAGTGTATGGATCATATTGAAGACGTGTTCAATATATTGAAACAATCAAAATTATTTTTATATTTATTGATAAACTGTCAATATTATTAGGTCCTCGAATGTGTTTCCGGTAGCCAAATAACGTAGAGTTATAGACAGTCTTTGACTTGCTGGTATAGATTCTCGCATTGATGTATTTTATTTTTTAATAAATGGATTCACCAAAGTTAAAATTCATCAAAACATTCATCATCCATTCTTAAAAAACATTTAAAATCATTTCTTTCAAAATTGCGCAACTCTGTTAATAGCTTCTCGTGAGTATATTGTTATCTATTTTTCAACCATTCTTGACCAGGTTCTTCGTTGTTTTTTACCTTTTTTGGTTTTTTTTTTCATCAAGTGACAAGGCAAGAGCAATAGCAATAGCAATTATCGCGTTCTCTTCGCTAGACATTTTGACCGAAACTGAACAATATATGCAATTGAAATATTTATTGATTTAAATATTGAGCAATAATATTGATCGTGTATGGGCCGCTTTATAAGAAAAATAAGGTATAAAATTTAGGTGGTCCGTGACGTATCGGAAGTTCTCTTAGTGGTTCGTAGTACTAAAAAGGTTGGAAACCACTGGTTTAGAGTTTATAAAATTTCTGAATTTATTATAACATAATTTCTATATTTTACGATAATTTAATGATCGGGCAATATTGAAAGTAGAGACGTGAAAATTTTAATGGGTAGTTATTGGTATCTAATTGTTACATGAACTTTTCGTGAAAATATAGAACTCTTGTAATATTTAACATTTTTAATTTTATCTAGATATTTAAGATTATTCTTAAAATTGTAACATTATGTTTAATAAAATTGTTAATTTTGTAGTAGGAATTCTAAAAATTATAGTGAAGTATCCTCACTTATCGATTAAACTTATTTCCAAAAAGTTACAAAAATATACAGTATCAATTTTTCTTTATAACTGTATTTATTTCAACGGTGTAATAAATCTATGTCCTAAAACCAAACAGCTGTTATGAAACTATACATTATACGTTTATATATTATTATATCTATATTCTATGGCGATGGAGCATTATATAGCTATTGTAATATTTTTACAAATTTCAAACGTTTTTATTTTATTATTTTTGTTTTTATATTATATGTATTTATACACACGTTTTATTGTTATAATATTTTAACATTTTATTTATTTTTACGTCGTTATACAAGGTAGTTAATTAAATGAATACCTAGTCGAAAATGAGCCAAAGTAGAATAAAGTATTACAATGCATGGTGAATTCAATAACCGTCGACTGCAAAGGAAATGGATTTTCCGTGCTGGACATCACAATGAAGGTAAGCGAAATATTATGAAAAAATATTAAATAATATTTTAAATAATTAATATAAAAGATAATATAATTTCGTTGTGTATTAAAATATTTATTATAATTGATAAATAAAATAATTTCAAAGACAATACGAATAAAATACGTAATATACACATATTTAAAATTATAAATAATAATCAACAATTCTCTAAAATTATTAGGCAGGTCTTTATTTTATTTTAATATAAGTTTTTAATATAATTTTAAATAGTTAATTAATATTGGTTGTTATATTATGAAACCATTGGTTAACGTTTTTCCAAAAAATTACAAAAATCTCCATTCTCGATATTTATTATATAATTTTTTAAAGTTGATATATTAGTAAAATTAATAATCTATAATAAGTATTTATATATTTTCTAATTATTTCTGAATATTTATTTCAATAATACAATAATTCTATATCACGAAACCAATTACTAATTAGCCCTTAATCTACATTATATATCAATATTTTATGGAGATAGAATATCATATTATAGTTATTATTTTTTTTAAAAAATTTGTAACCTTTTTATTTAATATTTTATCTTTATAAACGTTTTATTGTTATACATTTTTAACAATTTATTTATTTTTACGTAGTTACAAGTATACATTCAAGTGAATAGTCAAAAATGAGTTAAAGTAGAACCACGTAGTACTCGTCAATTGATAAGAAAATGCAAATAAATGTGCTGGACATTATAATAAGGTTAGTCAAATATTATAAAAATATAGTAAACCATACAATAAATAATATTTTTAAACATTTGTATTTGAAATAAAAGATAAAAATTTGGGTTGTGTTATTCGTTTTTACTATTATTAAATAATGTAATTTTAATGCTTGTAGTTTGATTAAATTAATATGTTTTATTTAAAATTTAAAATTTAAAAATAATATTCAATCTGTAATTTTATTAATTAAGTACATGTTTAATTTTTTTTATTATTTTATATTTTAAATTTTAAATAATTTATATTAATTATTATATCATGCAATAATTGTGTTTGTCACTTTAATTCATAATAATATAATGAATTAAAAAACTATGGAAATAATTGTAATTATCATCTTTCTCCTTAATTTTTTTGCTTTGTTTTTCTATTAAATTTCATAGGGTGACATATATACGTATTACACAGTTATTGATATATTGTAGACATTTAGAAAAATTGTTAAACTGTATTTTTGATTATTGAAGATAGTTTATAATTTCACTTATTATTTATAATTTTACACTATACCAATATCGATTCATGATTATTATAGGTATAATAAAATAATATGTTATATTTATTATTAATACTTAATATTCCACAAAATAACCTAGGGTGACCAGACGCCCCGTTGTCCCGACCAACTTCAAATGAGATGCTTTTTATCCCGTTTTTAGAAGATTGTCCTGCTTTAATCACGTTATTTCAATATTATTTATTATATAATGTACGAGTATTAATATTTATAAATAAAGTATCTATATATGAAAAAAATATAAAACGAAAATGAAATACAACATTGTATGTCGTTTGATAATAATTAAGAGAAAATATTTTATTATTTAGGTTATTTTACTAAAAGGGGTAAAGTAAAAACAAGATAATTGCTTATGATATGACAGAGATTTGGACTTTTACTCTCGAGATTTGTGTGCATATGTGTGAATAGTGAATGTATATGGATCAGGGTTTATTTTGTGGGGGGAAGCAACAACTGTCCCGTTTTTTTATTTTCTTAATATGGTCACCCTAAAATAACCATAATTCAGAGTTTTGATACCTATACGTTATTATTTAAATTTAGTATCAAATTAAGATTACATAAAAAATATTATTTACTTGGTACCTAAGGATATTATTAAATCTAATACGATACCCTACGTACCTAGTAGGTATACGTTTTAATGTTTTATAAATTCTATTTTAAAAATATGTATAATTTACACATTACATTAAATATTTAGTTAGGTATCTAATAAATTTTTTTTTATTAAAGAACTCAAAATAATATAAATTTTGTGAAAATAATAATTAAATATTAAATTCTGTTGTTTATATCTTTCTTGCAACCAATAATTTTAAATATTGAAAAATAAAACTTTATAAAATATACCTTAGGTACCAAATTTATTTATATAGGTACAGGTAAGTCAATATATTAGATTTGTATCGTGGCTAGTGTCCACTATCTACTAGGTTCCAGCATCCAGGATCCAGCAATGTATAATGTTCAAAGTGCAAGAGCGAGGACTCCAGGAGGGCTGTATCAGTTTGTCTAACATGGTATGTACCAGGTACCTTATTTTATTATATTATTTTTATATTTGTATCGTTGTTAACGTAGCAGTTTGTTGATCAACCGGGATAAAAGTATTATTTTTGATATAGGTAATCATAATTATTACCAATCATCAAAATAAACGTTTTGTGAATGTTAAAAATTAATTACTGCTCTTGATATATATTTCTTTAATAATTATAATAGGATTTTGTTTTTACATTATATTTTCGGAATTTTATATAAATAAAAAATTTACTTAATTTTATCTTATTTACAATACCAACAATTTATATAAGAATTTCATGAATAATCTTAAACATTTTTGATTTTCACATCATAACATAATATTATTAATTGATAAAATGATTCATTTATAATTTTATACTAATGTTGAGCATATAACGTATTGTTAAAAGATAATTGTAACCAACTTTTTATACAACTCATAATATCATGGACAAACTATATAGGGTATGGTGGTGTGAATATGAGGGTGTGGGGTTGTAGAGTGATTGTAGTAAGGTGTAGGTATGGTGGAGGTGGTATGGTGTTAGTATGAGGAGTAAGGTATGGTAGTGGTGTGCGGTGGTGTAGTTGTGAGGGTGTTTGGTTAGGGTGTGATGGCGGTTGTGTGGTGTTGTGGTAGGGTTGGGGGTAAAGTCTGTAGGTTGTGGGTAAAGTCTGTAGGTTGTGGGTTTGTAGAGTTGTAGTGGTGATGGTAAGGTGTAGGTGTATGGGGTGGTGGTGTTTTTGGGGATGTTTGGGGGGGGGTTGTATACTTATGATTACGCTAGGATATGACGATTCTTATCGCATATATGTACAACGCATTGTTTGAGGTCATGACAACACACGAGTGTGTTATGACTGGCTCATGCGTTATGTCATAATCAACATATGAGTTTGATATGACTATGATCTCTTGCGTTATGCTATAGTAACGCACGGGATATGACAAAATCGGTGTTTGCAGTTAGGGAAGTAATTACTTATAAGGTATATATTTGCATGTATGAGGTCATATCATACACGTGCAAAACAACCGTATGGTATGACCTCGGACCATTGTACTGTCATATTATGAAGTTTTATCCCCCCCCCCCCAAATTATAGGTGGATACCAATACCAATATAATAGAATCAAGGGACCGGTACATACTGGGCGTTTTAAACATAGATAAAATATAATATAGATAAGAAACTCCCAATTTATTATTTTTTTTCCCTTTGTAGTTCCTACTATTGTTGTCGTCACTTATAGCGCTATATGTACATGTCTATTAACACATTACACATAGATAATTCTTCTTCTTTGATACTCTACAATTCTAAATGTTAATTTAAACAGATTTTAAAATAAAATATTTTATACATAATTACAAATTTTTATTAAAAATTTAAAATAAAATAACCATACATATGAAATATATATATTTTATATTATATTTATAACTACATATAAAAAATATTACTTAGCTAACATTTTCATTTTTAATATCTTATTTTTTCTACTTTTTCCAGACTTATATTTTTTTAAAGCAATTTCTTTAATAGGATCATTAATATTGCGTAAATCATTTCCTTTTAAAATATTATTTATATTTTTAACCCAAGTAAATATATAAAATGTAACAAAATAATTAACAAATAATTTATACAAATCATGATTTGGACATTTTACTAATGTGTTAGGTATCATGGATTCAATAATTTTACAAATATTTTTCTTTATACATTTTTCTGTACATATTTTTGGTAATAAAAAATGTAATATATCACAGAACTGACTAAAAAGCTTGATAAATATGGTTCCTGGTTTAACAAGTAGTTTTGGATTATATGCCCGTATATTAATTAATGCATGGACACATGTTGACTGTTGTGTTGTCAATTGCTTAAAACAACACTCACATTTTCCAATTTCTTTACAAATTTTTTTTGAAATATACCCACATATATATGCATGATTTTTAATTATTATAGTCTTCATATAATGAAAACTTAAATCACATTCTCAATTAATGAACTTTATACATTGTCTTAACAAAAATAATTATAATATTAAAAATAATTCGCATAGAACTAATCAAAATGAATTGTTCAATTCATTAACACAGCATTTTAATTTTAATGACTATTATTATTAATTAATAAACAATTTGTTAAATAAATAAAATAATTCGTTGTGTCAAAGAAAATGATCAAGAAAGATTGATTATTACGAACAACTACTTTTTTTTCAGTGTTGGTTCTTTAAAACGTCCAGTGTGTACCGGGCCTAAGGCGTGCGCCTATATAATTTTTCATCTTCAAAAAATATACCACGTAATAATGTGTACCTAATATTATTATTAGTATTCTATTATCGTTATTTAGAAATTTTTCTATACATACACAACATACCTGTGTAGGTAACATTATGTTATAATTAGGTCTGGGAAAATAAAATATTAAAAAAATGACCTTAGTTACAACCTTAGTTATAATACACATAGGAGTATTATACTTGTATATTTGAATATTTCCGAAACAGAATTATATTTATATATTATTTCTAATTATTACTTTAATTATTTATAATTTAATAAATACATTGTATACTTGTACATAATAAATTTCTTATAATTAAGAGAAAGATGTTAAAAAAACTATTAAAAAATAAGGGGATTAATTACAAGTTCCTATATAACAAAACACAAAATTGTTATTTATCGAGTTATGGTCCTGTTGTGTCTACTGGTATAGTGATACATATGTACATTATATGTATGTGATACATTAAATAAAATTATTGAAACTTTCATATTAAAATTTAAAATACACATATTCGGATTGTTATTATATATAAAAGTTCACATAACAAATACATAGTACGCGCCATATATTATTTATGACAAAAAATATGAAATATTATGAACCTACTTGGTGACTTTAATGATATCTGTTACTTTTTTTGTATATGATAATTTTTGTACTTTTTGTGCATCACCTTTAAATATAAGTTTTTTAGTAAAATCATTAGATTCAGAACTTATTTATGAAACAATATATAGATAATCAAAATAAAAATTCACAACAAAAAAAAATATATAAATAATGTAAATTATAGTATAGTTCTCC
>JAIUCT010000133.1:170963-194928 GCA_021307375.1 Tetraneura akinire | reverse complement strand
CTATTTTCTAGGTAAAATTTTTTTTTTGTTCTCAGTTAAAAACTAAAAACGCATTTTATAGGGGGACCCCTGCGCAAATTTTTTTCGAAATGAATCACTTTGAATTTTTTATATACGAAATTTACCAGTACATTCATTGTAATATATCAAAAATTCAAATTTTTCTATATCCTCCAATATCTATTTTCTAGGTTTTTTTTATTTTTTTTCTCAAAATTGACCCTATGCAATACTGCGATTGAGACAACGACGAAGAAATGATGATATAACGGCATTATTCACGATAACTGAAAATTCGACGTATTAAATTTCAATATTTCATGATAATTCAGGCAATTTTGTTAAAAATACATCAGTCAAGTAGGTACTAATATTAGTTTTAATTTAATTATAATTAAATATAATGTCTATTTAAATTCGTTATTGTTATTTGAGAAAAAATAAATAAGATGATATGCATAAGTACCTAATAATTGAATTGCAATCATTGCAATGAAATCCATTATTTATTAAAATAAAATTCGATTCTAAATGTTATAATCAAAGCATATATAGTACATTAGTAACTAGTAACTAATAATAGTAATACGGTTCAATTCGTGCGGAATAGCGATGAAGCGCATTTCCTCATTTCTGGCACAATCAACAAACGATATTCTCGTTTCTGGGCTGTTGATAACCCTCAAAATATACACCAACCTAACTTCTTTCCACAGTCCCAAAGTCCCCGTTTTGCGTGTTTTATTGACCAATGACCAGTCATCCTACCGATAAAAACCGATTTAAAAAACCTTATAATATATATTATAGTTTCTATAAATAATTTATTTGTTTTCATATCACAAACCGTTTTCTTTATAATTCACCTCAGAAACGTGGGAGTCCATTTTCCTCATCCGGTATGTCGACGAATTTTATATCGTAGTAATATAATATAATTGAATGATTGAATTTTTTGATATAATTTAAATTTTTAAGCTAGTTTACTTAATCAATTACAGCGGGAATCAAATATAACATGAATAAATACAAAAGAGGTTTTATAATAATATATTTTAAATTTAAAACACTATAGGTAGAATTTTTTATTAGTTTTACGTTTTAAACAATTTGAGCGGCTGTAGGTGATATTGTTAAACTTTGTTTATCCTTTACGCGTATTATTAGATCAAAGTACGCTGTTATTTCTATTTTCTATATAATATTGTAGCTGCAGGCTTATATATTTTTATATATACGCCTCTCAGCTAATTCAATAGTTAATAGTTTTTAATTAATTTTTTTTTCAAATACAAGTTCATTTATGATAGACTAACGTAAATATATTAATATTATATTAAGAACAATTAACGTGACGTTAAAAAATAATATATTGATCCAAATTCCTAAATATTATTGTTGTGTAAAACTTATTCTAACACTATAAAATCGTATAATAAAAATAAATCACAAAATATACATACGCCAAGTCTGATTTGGTCATTTTTTAATAATTTCCATATTATAAAATTTTATACACAATTAATAATATTATTATTTTTATTCGTCTGTAACTAATGAGTAATAATAATAATACATATATTATTATACAACAGAAATTCAAACCGGTTGCATTGAGGAAATTCATTTATATTTAATATTATTAATAAATTAATAATAATAATAAGAATAATAATAAGAATAATAATAAGAATAATAATAATAATAATAATAATAATAATAATAATAATAATAATGAAATATATAGTACAATAGCGAAAATATCTATACTGTTTACCAAAGGTGTTATAACATTATAGGTGCCTGTATAAGTTTCATTTTGTCCATTAGGGTAATTATTATTGCCTATATATGAAATATGACCTAGATTTGTGTATAGTAAATTTATAGCTTATATTCATATTTTAAAATTATATATTTAAAATTCCTATATGAATAGAATATAATACTATATACTTATAATTAATAGTATCTTGTATATTACCTACAATATTTTTTGCACACCGATAGTCAAAAATTGTAAAAAAGTAAATATTACATATAATTTTTTAATTTTAATTTTAAATACGTGTGCTTTATGAAACGAATAAATGTTTGTTGTAATATGTTTTTAATTACGAATTTTTAAGGAGGTGAATAAATTTAAATAATTAAATGCAAAATTAATTCAGTAGACGAAGTTTGAAATACATGACGCAATATGTGTATATGTGTTTTATGTATCACAAATAAATCAAGTCTATTATAATATTACAATATAGTATTTCAATTTATAATCCATAAATATCGATAAATACAGTATTATAATATACCTATTAAATTGGACTTTTTTTCATAATTCAGTGTATTTATGTATATATGTATGATATATTTTGGTACACGATACGACTATGAAATTTGAGAGAAATCGAAATGGTTTGTACCTTTATATAATATAATATTTTATATTACACGTAACTCTTATCACCTTTTTTATTTTTTTTCGCAGTCATAATTATTAAAAATTTGATTTATATTTTTCTTTCGATTAAATTATCTCTTTTCCTATAAAATCCTATATAGCTGCTATAGTATCAAATAGGTATAATACACAATGTATGATTACGTTATAGGATCCACGGATTTTTGTTATTTTATAATTTCATTTATACGTGATAAATTTTATAAATACAACAAAACGAATAAATGGGTTATTAATAATAATTGAGTACATGTATTTAATAATTTTATCTATTGCATCGTGTGTATACTCGTTTTAGAATATTATTATTTCATATTTGCAGTCCTTCGCATCATATTGTGTATATTAATTTTTCTACCCGTCCACCGTCCTCCACGATCGTTGATCTTGTAAAAAAAAAATTCTTATTATTACCAACAGAAATATATCTATTGTGTTGCCTCGATGACTTTTTTTTTAGACGTAATAGAATTTTTTTTAAATTATTTTAATTCAAATGATTTGTTATGCGCACAATACCGCATCATTGATAAAATAAAATGACTTTCATTATTATAATATCATATTTTTCAATATATATATTTTTTTTTAATTTACGAGTTTAAAATTTTAGTTAGGTACGTTTTAATTTTTTAATGTTGCGATATTTATTATCGTTATTTACACTTATGATATTATTATAAAAACCATAAAGGCCGCAGGGAAGGGCGTTATATGATGTGTAATCATATTTCACAAGAATAAAATAATAATAATATTAATATATTTTATGGTGGAAGTTCTCAAATTTTTCACGGATCACTGATCAGACTCATTAAAAAAAAAAAAAAATTATATTACATTTCGATTCCCGTCCAAAATAAACTACTCATTATTGCCTGCGTGTTAATGTTATATTATTATATTGAGAAACCGTACGCTATTAATTTTTTTAAAAAAAATATTATATAATTTTTCGCGACCCACAGCTATTATGATATTATTAAAAAAAAATAAATAAAAAAAAAAAACAATAACAAAACAAAACGATTTGACTCAATGTCATAAAAATATTCGCTATAGTAGACGTACAACTGAGATAAGAACACAATCGTATGATAAGAAAAAATTAATAACAATAATTAATATGTATAATACCATCACCCAGTAGGTATAGTTGCGCGTCGCCGTCGGATTCGCGTTCGCCATTGAAGAAAAAAAAACTTTATAATACACGCATTTATCATGATATCGACCGTCTTCGGTGTTTATTGTGTTTGCTCCGGTCACTAGAGTCGGACCTCGAACGTACTTATACAATACAATGTTACGAGTTTACGACCTATAACAATAATAATATGTGGTCAGTATGTTGGACGATTGATCGATACGCACGTGTGTGACGTGATTCTCCATGATCGAATTTGTTCATATTTACAATACGCTTTCCTATGTATCTTCGTTTAGTTCCGTTTCGTATTTTAAATTATACAGTGTGCATATAATTGTAATTATTATTATTAATACTACATAATATATTTTTTTATTTTATCTTATCGTATTTTGTAAAATGGTGCTGAAGAAAAAACCGACCGGTAAGTTTAATTCTATCATGTTAATAATAATTTATATATATTTTTTAGGAAATTCGTATTTTGTACGACAATATTTTATTTTATATTAAAAATCAAACGTTATAGGTAATGAATATTAAAAAACTAATATTTCTTTTAATAATTTTTTTTTTTTTTAAAGTTTTATTGCACAAAATTATAATATTGGTATAGGTACCTACTTATTGTATTATTATAGATACCCAAACCTACATAATTATGTATGTTCCCAGCATAATAAATATTTTAAATTTATATGATATAACAAGGGTATTAGCCGAAGAAAGCATTTTTCCTTAGGGCAAAAAATTTAAATTGAAAAAGGGAAGAGGTACAGGTGTAAAAAGAATAGTGTTGAATTTTGATTACAATTTGAATTTCGAAAAACGATTATGAGTGAAGTTCATCAGATAATAAATGTACCGATATAAATATTTACATTTATCAGTCTCTACATTCAATATAAATAATTTATCATAAAACCCATAAATGAGACACCTAAATATCCAAATTTGACAGTACTTTGCTCAGAATCGATTTTCGAATGTAATGATTTATCATTGCATTCAAATTATAATCAAAATTCAATACTATCCTCTTTAGTCTTTACACCTGTATCCCTTCCACACCAGTATTCTTCCCTTGATTTTTTATACTTTAAACAGCTATAAAAAATAATCGTAAATGTAATAATTCACAATTAATTGGAACTGAGTTAAAATGTATTTAAGCTTTAATAAAATTTTAAATACTTTTAAAAATGTTTGTCAATTATAAATAACATTACTGTAAAATATTGTAGGTAATATAATAAAAAAAAAACCATATAAATAATAATTACTAATATTTTGGAAATCCATTAAGATGTATATCAGTATGCTTGAATAAAATTTTCAAACATTTTCCAAATTTTTTAGATTTTCTATTAATTTTTATTGTAAAAATATTGAGAAATAATAAAAATAAGAATACCTACTGTATGGATTCTAAAATTTTTGTTTAAACCAAAAATGTCAAATTTAAACAGTTATAAAAAATTGAGACTTTTGATTTTTTTAATATTTTGATGTAATAATAAGTAATATGCAAATATACTTCAATAAAATTTTCAGAAATTAACGCCCAAAATAGCCAATTTTATCAAACATTATATAGGTACATCAAAATGAGAATTTTACGAAATATTCTAAAAAATATTCAAAGTTCTATATTTAGTAGAAAAATTAATGAACGGTTCCAAAATTTTACCACATATATTATTAGTACTTATATGAAAACCCAATAAAATTTTCAAGTCTCTAACTTCAAAATTGCCTTAGTTATCGTGAAATATTGAAATCGAATTCATCGAAATTTTAGTCTTCGTGAAAATGCCGTTTTTTGTCATTTTTTTTATCGCATATAGTCAATTTTTTAAAGAAATTCGAAAAATAACCTAATAAGGTATCAACTAAATTCGCTTTTAAACCGGAAACATATATGCTATTCGTGAAAATCAGAGTATTATTTTGGATAGAAAAAGTGTCTTCATTAATATAAAAGAAAAAAAAATTGAAAAAAAGACACATCATTGTAAATCCAATACATTCTTCGCCTCGCTTAGAATCTAAAAAAACAAAAAGGACCTATTATAGTGAAATATGCGACTATATAAAGATAATATTGCAAATTATAATGTTTATAAATTTTTTGTTCTTATCTATAAAAATATATTATTTAACATAGGAGTTTTAAAAATATTAATTTTAATTTAATGTTTGATAATATTATCAAATATAAATTTGAGATTTTGATAATAATCTGATGAATTTCACTCAGAATTGTTTTTCGAGTGTAATGATTTATCATTACATTCAAATTGTAATCAAAATTCAACACTATCCTCTTTACACCTTTTTATCCCTCCCACACCAGTATTCCTTCCCTTGCTTTTTTATATTGGTATATTCATAATTATTTACGTGTAAATTTTAAATAAATATCATGAACAAATTTAATAAACGAAATATAAAAAATATTAATTATACCAATTTTAGGTTGACGTGTTTGCGACGGTTTATCGTAAAAGTCTGGGGTAAAAATTACCAAGAGAAATATAATTAGAAATATAAGATTAAAAGTATAATTATATTTTATAGAATATGGTTAAAACGTGAATTCTAAATTAAAAACGAAACGGTTTTAATAATTACATATTTATATCAAATAAATATGATATACTCATTTAATATTAATTACCTATATACAAAAACAAATCTTAAATAGGTTAGGTTTTAATAGACAAATTGATATAATATGAGAATAAATAATTATAAATTTTAAAAATAAAATGAATATTATTAATAATATTATATAAAATTAATTGTAAATTAGGTAAAAATTGTATCTTAAAATTTGATAAAAAAAAACCGTTTTTACGCCAAGTTACGATATGAAATATTCATCGTTTACAAAAGTTCAAACATAATTTTTTTTCTTACAAACTTGAATAATGAAAACTTAACGCGAAAGAATTCTATCGTCAAATTAAAACAGTGCAATTGAAACGTACAAATGGAAAATAAAAATAGCTAATCGGAGAATATTTTTGATATAACTTATTAGGACTTAGGATGCGATTCAGTATTCCACAAACATATAATATCACGTTAATCGTATTGAATAAGTTATACAAAACTATTATCATTTTATTACCCTCTAAACCTTCAGACAACAAAATGTAATTTCCATAAAAATTATAATAAATTATATATATATATATATATATATATATACGTATATATGTATGAATTTTACACAGTATTAATTTATCAAGGTAGTATTTGTTGAGGAAAATAATTTCTAAACGTACTGTAGTATATTATTTTAAATAAAACATAGACGCGTGTATATTATATTAATTATGTTACAAAATTATAATTTAATATGATTAGACTAATTTATAATAATAATATGTAGCGTATTAGACAATTAAATTATTATTATTACGGTAACTGATTTACATAATTAGATAACGTGTCTATTATATTATACATAAACCAAATTGCGTATAATTAATAGTTGTTACAATACGAGTAGTATTACGATGAAAGTCACACATTTCAAATTAAATGATTTTACTTATAATAAAATATATTATAATAATATTCGTTTTAAATATTTAACCGTTTTATATCATAATATTATGTACAATTTATAAACAATTTATAAACAATTTACACGTTTATAAAAAATATAATATTTATTCTGATTATCGAAATTTTCTAAGTTCTTAATTAAGTAGATAGATTATAAGTAGGTAGATATAGTAGAATAGGGTTTTCTGGTATTTTCTTAACCAGGGGATTGGGGAGGAACTATAAAATGTTGGAAAATAATAATTCATCCGAAAAAATATTTACGAAAAAAATTTGATAATATCGAATGAAAACAATTTTACAAAACATCATTTAAAACAAAAGACTATTATATTATTATGTGTATAACTATAATATAATATTTTATCGTTCGGAATAAAAATATATACATATTTCGTAAAATGCATAATTTTCTGAATTATCTGACTGGATGTTTACGGATATATTTTACATGTCCTTATTCTGGTATCTATTCGTGTACCGCGAGTACGAGTGTATATTTATCTATATGCAACGTTCAAACGTATTGAATATTATAATGAAGTATGTATAGAACGTATTAAAATCAGATTAGACTAATTAATGTTATTATTATTGATTTTAAAAACGTACTCGGGTGTGTAATGAATAGGATTTTTTTTATATACTATTAACTATTATATTATAATGCTCTATATTACTTGAACGTTGATCTCATCGTCATCATCATCTCAATATTCACTTTCGATTTTCCTCGCCCCATACGAATACAAATTTATATAATATTTAACATTATTATTATAGATTATATTTTTTTATATAAATACAGATAAATACAATTTCGTCCAGCAGAGATATGTCCTGAGCATAATGGGCTTCATGGCGTTGGCCATTGGCTACGTCCAACGGTTTTGTCTGAGTTTAGCGATTACCGAAATGGCGGAAAAGAACAGTTCCGTCCACATGGTGAACGCAGGGACCATGTGTTTTGCCAAGAACGCGTTCAGCGGCAACACGACTATATCGAAAAAAGTAAACATTATTGTTATTTTTCTTTTTTATCGAGTATACCACGGTTATGGTATAATACCATTAGGTACCACGCGCCTAACAAGAATTTTAACATTTAATCCGACGCGTATTAAAATATAATATATATAATAACATGATATTATACAAGTACGCAATTGCAAGCGAGTACAAAAATCATCGTCATTTTGTAATTTATAAATTTATTATGTATATATATATATAATATTATAACCTTTATATTATTAAAATGATTATTTTTTTAATTTTAAATCCCAGTAAAAAGACGATTATAATCGTTTATTATCAATGAAATTATTACAAAACACAATATTATATATTATAGGTAATCGAATATTGAACTATTTTCACAATAATTATCGTGTTATTCTTTATAATAATAATATTATGTTCTTTAAACTATAAATCATATGCACAAGGTTACGTCATGATTTAAATTTTTACTAATATTATGTTGTTCGTAAAACATAAAATATTACGCATATACATTATACCTGTATATACCATTAAAATGCAATAGTAAAAATCATTCGGAAACAGTAAAAAAAAAAAAAAAAATATATCGAAATTTGGTAATACGAATTAAATATAGAAATAATAAAAATATATCTAATAGTATTATCTAATACTTATCGAATTCTACATTCGTATATCATCATCGCAATTGGAAATTTTTTTATTAAATTTTCGAAATATTTTCAAAATTTAAGAAGTGATATTATTATACGTTTATAATTTATATAACGAGTATTTTTTATCGCCAATAGAAATATTCCCTAGTCGAAAAGTTATAAACGCGATGGTTGCTCGTCGTTTCAACAATATAATATTATAAGTGTCGATATTATTATAGAAAAATATTTTTTATTCTGAACAAAATATATTATTGTAAAATTTGTTCAACAGCTATTTTTGATATACAATATGTAATATTATACATAAAATAATTATTACTTAAACTATTGTATGTGCGAATATGATGAATATACATAATGGATTATGAATAGGTATATAATAAGTTACGCCGAACATTTTGGACCGATAAACTATATTTGCAGATAATAATAATATACCGTAACCATTTTTTTTTTTTTTTTTTTTATAATATACCACATACCACGTTAGAACCGTTCGCGCGATTTACCTATAATTATATTATTATATCTAAACAATAATAATAATTATTTATTATACGTTGATGGAAGCGCAAAAATTTCTACGGAGAAGAACGAAACATTGACATTGTACCCGCGACCCTCGTAAAATGACACGAAGATCAATGTACACGATATACATTATTATAAACTCGTCCGAAGGTTTTGCGATCGTCATCAGTAAAATGTATACATAAATATGTATATAGTGTCCATAGTCCATAATATTATATTAATTATTGCTATAATACGTATTATTATTATTATTATTATTATTATTATTATTATTATTATTATTATTATTATTATTATATCCAACCTATGGTAACCACAGTTTTGTTGCCGTGATCAGCATAAAAAATGAGAACCGCGTTTGGTTATTACCTTATGGCGATATAATAATATCTATTAGCCGTTTACAAAAATGGTATTATCCGATGACACTCGATCGCTTGACCGCGGCGCGTATCTCATTGTCACTGAGCGATGTGTTTAATATTTTTTTTTTTTTTTTTTTTTAATATGGAACGTAATTATAGAATTTTATAATCGATTTATGAAAGTAAAAAAATATATGGGAACTAATAAAAACACGACAAAAATTAAATTCCAGAGACTATAATATATTGTATGTTATATGAAATATGACTATTTGTAAGTGTTAAAAAAATAATTTGAATGTATTTATAAAGATTTTTTTCAAGCTTCTCGTCGTTTCCAATATATTATTCTAAATATCAAATTTTTCCAAGTTATATTATAATATACCTAATTATTGTTTTCGTATAGGAAAAACAATTTTGTGACTTTTAATTATTTTTAAGAGACGTGGTCAAAAATTAAAATAATAATAATATTTACTTCATTATTTTATTTAGTAGGTATACTTTTATCGAAACGATTCGCATTTAATAATATTTTAATAGAACAATTGCTTATTGTTAATAAATAAAATAAAAAATGTATATATAATAATATACGCATTTAAAAAAATCAATTTTACCCAATAAAATATTCAAGTCTATAACTTCAAAGTTCCCTGAGTTTTCGTGAAATATTGAAACCGAATTCGTCGAAATTTCAGTTTTCGTGAAAAATGCCGTTTTTTCGTCGTTTTTTCTATCGCATAGGGTCAATTTTGAGAAATTCGAAAAATGACCTAAATAAAGTACCAACTATATCCTTTTTTCAACCGGAAACATATTCTATTCGTGAAAATCGGTACATTATTTCGGATATTAATAATAATGTCTTCAGCCATGAAAAAAAAAGAAAAAAAAAGACACACGCATCATTGTAAAACCAATACATTCTTCGCTTGGCTCAGAATCTAAAATGATTTAACGATTTAACACCTTATATTTATCAGTTTCTCGATGAATGCATAATATGAAATAAGCAATTCGATATTATTGTCTTGCCCATTGGAATGTTCATTATACAGTCATTCGCAGGTATTATACACTAATATACTATACAAATATGTATTATGACCGTGACAGTATATTATATATTATATTATATTGTTGGGTCTTTGGTATTATATTATAAATAATAAATATGACTACTCACCTATAAGCTTAGGTATTAGGTTACTACAATTGTGCATTATTGTATACACGTTATTATACTTTTATTATATTTTTATTATTTATCGATAAAAATGACTAAATTACTGATTAACATACCTAATCTATTCTGCAGGTTACAAACAAAATAAAAATATATAGTTATCCATGGTTGTAATATTATAATGGTATTCGATATACGTCATGGACATCATTTTAAAGTGCATATTTCATATTATACATAATTTCCAAAATAATGTATAATTTATTACTTTAAATTTCCTTAAAATATTTAAAAAAATATATATTTGGAAAAATGTTATTTAAAAAAATCATTGTAATTTACTGGTGTCTGGTTTATATTTTCCCTGTCATACCAATAATATAATTTATAATTATTGATAATATTTATTAGCCGTAGATAATATTATTTATTAATTTATTATAAACATATTTTATTTTAATTTGCATACGGATATATTGTAAAAATCCTATACGGTCTTTGAACCAATAACTTTAATTAATTATTTAATATTTCGGTTGATGAATAAAAAAAAAAAAAAATGTATATGGTAATATTATTTGATTGTGCATATTTTTTAGGCATATTTATTGTTTTTTAAAAGCATGAAGTCCTTAGCCCTAATTATACGGTGTTTCTATGTTAACAAAAATAAAACGGTTATTAATCATTTTTTAACCCGATTTTATATATTATTATATCGTTACAATTTTTAGTATAGTTATACTAATTTTATAGGGGAGGAGGTTCAAAAATTACATCAAATATTATTATTTAATCAATTTATGTGTTTAATTATTTGTTTAATCAAATATATTATACAAATTAAAAAAATAAATGTTTATTTTTATAGTATGAATGGTATATATATATTACTATATTAGTATTCATACTAGGTATAAAATTTCAATGGGGGTCTTGACCCGAAATCCCCCCTTGGGTACAAAACTGTTATATACTCATATAAAAACACAAAGTACAAGCGGTTATTTCTAAGGGTACAATATTGTATTTATTTTTTATTATAATACGAATATATGAATATTGTACGATTTTTTTTTCTTTCCATAATTATTTGAAAATATTCAGGTCTTTTTTTGTAAATGCAACATATTATTATCATAATATTATATTCTTTGCAGATTAATAATTATTATTTTTATATATTATTATTTTTTTTTTTTAATTACGAAATTATTTTAGTTTATTGCGTAAAACGTAACATTATATTATTTTTTTTTTATTAACTCAATATATTACGACTGACTCAAATTAATCTAAATTAATACATCAAAACAAGGATCACGTTAAACATAAAAATATATCACCTGTAAAGCTACAACGTGCAATTATTTTTATCTTTTATTATGCATAATATATTATAACAGATTATAATAATTACCTACTATATATTAATATCTTATGATTCTTATGTATCGATTAAAATATTTAATTTATTATTATATATAACAGTTTAGTATTATGTTATATCACGTTTAAACATTCATATTTGATAAAAATCAGTTTTGTAATTTTTTAAATTAAATTAAATTAAATTAATATTGAGTAGAGTCGAATGGTTCAAAAATCGAAAAGTCGACCTGATGAACGTTGCTCACAACGTGCTCGCATCTCAATACTGAGATCGAAGTTCGAAAGTCGAACCGCACAAAAATAATCTACCTATAGGTATATTTATGTCAGTATTTCGAACGATATATTCGTATTTACAATAATATAAATTAAAATATTGTTCATAATTTATTATTATTACGAGTATTATTATTAATATACTCGTATTATTATAGTTTGAATAGAAAATTTAAATTCTTGATATATATAAAAAAAAAAACAAAAACAAAATGACAGTGAAGTCTTCCTATGTCCAAGAAAAAAGATTCGACATACCTATCGTATAATTCATGTGATGCCCCAGTTCCTACGTTTACGATCACATTTCACATACAATCACAAAACTTTAATTAGACATCGAATTGTTCATCGCTACAATCGCAGCAGCTATAAGTCATAATATAAATTCTAATTTATTAAATTTCGTTATTATTTTTCTTAACTTATATTTTGTATTTCATATTTTTTTTTCGACTATTAAATTATTTTATTTTAAATTAATTAAATTTATCATGTCATCTTCGTATATTCTATTATCGCATAGTTGTTAAAATATATATTTTAAAATACGATGTGACGCATATTATATAAAAAGATATACTTGTCATATAGCTCTATGATCTACCTATCATCAACAATAAAAATTATAACTTTCAGATTTCAAGCTTGAATGAAGTTTTATTATATGTAATTTTATTTTTTTTATAATTCCTAATATAATATTAACTATTCATAAAAAATAATTTTAAATTAAACATTATTATATAGTATATAATAATACAATATAATAGTATTATATTATATTAGATTTATATCTACTAAAAAACATACGTTTAATAATGTTGGAATGAAAAATAATTATTGCAGAGTTTATGGTTCACTGATATTCTTACACCGTGTAAGTTACTTTTTATGTTATAATATCTCTCCTTATTTATGTTAATTTGATGAACTCTTATAAAATAATAATTACAATATAATATGATTAATTAGTATTTATATTTATCCAACTCTATCAAAACAATTTAACAATACGCGTATAAAATAATTAATAATAATAATAATAATAATAATTTATCTACTAAAAATAAAAAATACCTATTGTATATTTATAATATCTATACTATATATCTACTATGCGTTATATTTACGTTTAAACTAATTTTAATATTTTAAACCGATCAACATTACAAATCGACGATACGCGTTTATTATTTAATCGGAGTTCTAAATTCTAACAATATGTTTTGTAAATATTATATTCAATCAAACTGTAGGTATAGGTAGGTACTATTCGCTTGTCTAGTTTATCTAATACCTATATTTTATCTACTTAATACTTATAATATATTATTTTAATTATAATAATTGCCAATATTATAACGTCATAGTAAATATAATGCACAACGATATACCTATAATATACCTACCTATCTATAAATATAAATAGTGATGAATTTTTAAAAATAATTATTTAACCGATTTGTAAATTGATCTTTACAGGAATTGGAATTCGACTGGGACGAAAAGACTCAAGGACTGGTGTTAGCCTCGTTCTTTTGGGGATACGTAATCACTCAAATGCCAGGCGGGTTGTTAGCCGATAAGTATGGAGGAAAAGTCACGTTGGGCGTAGGAATGTTGTTTAGCAGCATCGGTACAATTTTAACGCCACTTGTAGCTAGGAACTATGGACCAGTAGCGCTAATCGTGCTGCGATTAATCATCGGACTGGCTCAAGTATGAACCATACTCATGATGGAGATGAGATTATATTATTATATTTAGATATTGTTTGCATAATTCGTCGGCGGAGGGCTAAGTGATCTTTCAAAAACAAAATTCTATACAGACAACACTAAAATATTAAGTAGGTAGGTATATAGTTATGAATTTATGATGTCTAACATCAAATTAATCTTTCTACGTTGATTGCTGTAAACTGCAATTAATTTTCATCATCATAAATTGAATTAGGTACCTAAACGTGCATACTCATTAATTATTTAATAACTGATATTACTTATCAAAGTTCAAATTTTAATTCTTGTAGAATACGTTTTGATCTTACATTAATTGCTACCTATTACTTTGCTCTTGATATAGTTACATCATTTATCATTTTACTTTGAATCGTGAAAAAAAGTAAGGCGTAAGAACTAAGAGTTACACCACTTGGCCTCTCCAACGATTAGGTATTTATAATTTGCATATTGTAACAAGAAATGAAACCATTATGTGTGTATATAATGTATATAAACAAAATATAGGAGATATGAGAGTGTGATCGCACGTATTTTATGGAGAGATCATGTATGTAGTGCATTGTAAAAAAAAATTAAAAATACTTAAAATATTGCATTTATTGTAATTTTTATTAAGTACACGATTTTAATTCACAGTGCTAATATTTAGAAATCAAGGGGTTAATAACTAAAGTTATGACGTCCCAAAATCGCTTAACTATTATTATAGTATGCTTGTGATTACCTACCTATATTTTTTTTAAATTCTGTTCCTTATAATAATGTAACTACTTATTATATTTATAATAAATGTAATTTGTAAAATAATTGTAAGTAGTTGTGAAAGAATATGTGCCTTTTATACTCTTTAGTCTTTACTTACCTAAGTGTACTTTAAATAGATAATTAAGAAACAATTTATTAATATAAATTTTCATAATTCGTAATATATAACATAATCAGACAGGCTCGTTAAATTTTTATCTCATGAAAAATACGAGTATAATAAATAATAAGTATATTATAGGCCACCTAATTTTAGTTGTTAATTATAATATACTTAATAATAAAATAGTATAATCTATGATGTAGACATAATTATAATTTTTGTACATATAAAATATAATAATATTACATAAATATATATATAATTATATAGACACACAGAGCGCAGCTGCAACGAGGTTAGGTCAACTTGCGACTAAACAAGTATCTAAAATCTAAATTTAAATAATATTAATTATTATTAATTAAAGAATAATAAAATGTTTATGCTTCATTCATTTTTTTCAAATATTAATATTCATTATACATTTATACTTATAACCTTATGTAATGTTAATTGTCTACCCGAAGGTTATTACTTTATTACTTATTAGTTTATTAGTTATTACTAATAAAGTAATTATTAATTATTAATTACTTATAAAGTTATGACTCATTATAGTTAGAAGTTAAAATTGAAATTAAATATAAACTCAATAACAAAATTATCACAATTTACTATTCACAATTTTATTCCATTGGTTATATTTATAACTTATAGGTAGGTATTAATGTACCTATTGGGAAGAAGTAATGTGAAAGCAGTACCCTCCCAGTTTACAAAAAAAAAAAAAAAAGTATTAATGAAGGTATAATATTCAAATACTTGTATTTGGGCTTTTTCTTGTTATTATGTAGGTATAGGTATACAATTTATATGACTAAAATGAAAATAATTTTACGAAACTCGACTATAAGAAATAATCCATTTTTCTGTATACGTTAGTTATACAATTCAAATATTACTTAATAGTTAATACTATAATTTAATTTGTTTATAAAATAAATTTTATTGATTTTCTAGGGTCCTCTCTATCCTGCAATGAACAGATTACTAGCTTCATGGGTACCAATTCAAGAACGAGGTCGATTAGGGTCGTTGGTGTTTGCTGGTATGATCATGATCAAAACTCTAATGTCTCGTCAGCTTTTACTTCCCTTATACACTTCAATAATTGTGAATTTGTTACATTTTAGGGGCGCAAGTAGGAAACGTCGCTTCCATGCAATTGGGTGGTTTTCTTATGCGGTACACAAACAGTTGGACCAGCGTATTCTATACGTTCGGAATATTTGGTGTATTGTGGCTCGTGTTGTGGTTCACAATCATCTATAACCATCCAAATCGAAATCCTTTTATAGGCGAAATGGAAAAAAAGTTCCTGAATGACGCTATACAAACGGTTGATCCTTGCGAGGTCGGTATTTCAATAAAAATAATGTGGGGTACCTACTGATTAATTATGTTAAATCTTGAATGTTATATTACCTATATTACAAATAAATGTTTATTAAAATATTATCTTATTTAATATTTTATATTTAGTATATTTCCATGGTTGGACCGAGGGATTGGAAAAATCCTGGTTGCGCCACTGACCTTTATGGATGTCCTTGCTCTGATCTAAACAAAATTTAAGCAAACGGATTATGCAAAATAAATATAATTACTCGATTTATATATTTACAGGGAAAATTGTCAATTCCCTGGAAAGATATGGCAACATCAAAACCAGTATGGGGATTGATTATTGTTCAAATCGGTCATGATTGGGGTCTGTTTACCATAATTACTGACTTGCCAAAGTATATGAAATCAGTATTACATTTTTCAATAATCGAGGTACCTATGTACTATTTACTTACTTACCTACTCGTATTATTAAAGTATTAATGAGAAAAAAATATAAATATAATTCATTTTTATATTTACCTACGTGTGAATATTATATTAAGTTATATTAAGATAATAATATTAATTATAGAATGGAATATGGTCTGGATTACCATATATAATGATGTGGATAGTAGCGATGGTTTCTGGTTTCATAGTGGACTCATTGTCCAGATCTAGTTACTTTTCAGTGACTTGCATCCGTAAAACATTTATAACTATAGGTATACTTAACAAAACAATTTATTGATCTTAAAGAAAGTGTATCAATTTATTAATTTGACAATAAATTACTTTTTAGCCAGTGTAGGACCAGCGATTGGAATTATTGCAGCTTCATATTCTGGATGTAATAAATTTTTTGCAGTAGCTAGTTTTACAGCTGGTATGGGACTTATGGGTACTTTTGTTCCTAGTTTGAAAGTTAATGCTTTAGATCTCAGTCCAAACTATGCTGGAACATTGATGGCTATTGTTGGCACAATTGGATGTTCGTCAGGTGTTATTGCACCATATATTGTAGGAATCATGGTACCAAATGTATGTTAAAAGTTATAAAATTAATTTAATTAGATTATTTTCTAAATATTTATTATGTAAATGTATTACAGAGTTCTATGGAAGAATGGCGTGAGGTATTTTGGTTATCAGCTGTCATATTAATATTCACTAATATGGTGTATTTACAATTTGGCTCGGGAAATGTACAACCATGGAATGAATATGCAAGAAGGAGAAATCAAGCCACTGATAACAGTATTGAAAATATTGAATCCTCAATTATATTAAAACCATTGTAAAAAATAAAAATAATTTTCTATTATTAATTATTGGATGTTGATATTTTTTATTTGTAACTTCTTGTTGGCACGCTGTGCTGTCTGTGTCTATCCATACCTCGTACTTGAATATGATATTAAACCCTGTACAATCATTTAAAATATATCATAAATGCATAATATATATTATAATAATAATAATTAATTTAGATCCCAAGAAAAACTAAAAAGTAATAATTTATTATAACTGTAAAATTAATGGAATCCCTTAATATCATCAAAATTTCTTATGATTTTCAAACAGCTTTTGTAAACTTTAATTTTAATTAAGTATATTAAACTATTTATTTAATTCAAAGAAAACTATTTAACAATTTTCTTTATTATTCTAACTAGTGTAATTTTAGAATCATAGTAGTAAGAAAATAATATATTATATATTGAAATTGTAAATTAATTTTTTGTGAAACTTTTATATGAATATTAACAAATTATTTTCACAAAATAATTGGTGTTATTCATCAAACATTTTTTTGATTTATTTGTTAATTAATAAAACATTTACTTAACTATTGTCTATTTATTTATATAAATAAGTCTTATAGTTATAATATAGCCATAAAATGTTTTTATATTAATTCAAAAAAGTGATTAATATAATATTATAATATATAACTGATATCCAAGTCCTCATTAAATATGAATATACAATTTATAGTTAATGAAAATAAATTAATATAAAATTGATTCATATAACATCATAATATACAATAATATTTAATGTTACCAAATGCATAAACGTAGAAATAAACATTAAACTTCAATTCAAATTAATAATACTTATATTATTTAAGAGAAAAAACAGTAAATATATATTTAAGTTTTCTGTGGTAACTTAATGAACACCAGCTACTCCTTTCACAGCAATGTTATTGGCATTTTCTCGTTTGACTTTCCTTCTTCTATTGGGGTTTTCTCTATTGAATTGTATATTTCGCTCGAGATCAATTGTGTACATTGTGCCACAAATGAGTAAATCAAATTTTGTATTCTTGAGTTTATAGTTTTGTTCAATTTCTTCTGAAGTTCTTTTTTCATATTGCCACCAACCTAAAATATTTAAAATACAATATTAATATTAATATTGAATTTAGCGTAACTATAATATTTTATTAAAACTCAACATAAAATTGATATTAATTATTGTATAAGTACATATTTTACCAATAATGTTATCAGTGTTGTTATGCTGAGGATGACATTTTTGTTGAAATACATATGTCATGTACGATAATTAAGTATCAATTTTGTGATTTGTGTTTTTAATAAAATATTACAAAAATATTCATAAGTGCTCATTTTTATTATAACTAGGGCTCGGATTTTGATGCAATTGCATCTTTTTTTTGGAATGCTTGACGCGATGCTTTCCAAGCTATAAATTTATTTTAAGAACTCGTTATTCTAATAATGAAATTTTTTTTAGTCATATTTTGCATTTTTTGATTTTTTATTGCATATTTTACATTTTTTACATTTTTAGTGCATTTTTATCTATTTCTTAAAAAAATTTATTGTATTAATAATAAAATATAAATATTTATAAAATTTTGTACTACGTATTCGTTACTAACCATTAATTTAATCGGCCGATTAAAATACCATTCATGCGCGCCCAGCCTTAATAACACATAAACTGATTAGACGATTATATACAATTTTATTTGGGTATTTCCTTATTGTACGATTGTCAATTACATTGTTTTGCTGATAAACGTGATCACTTCGATAGTCTTTCTATTAAAGAAGTTTTTATCGGTCAATGCAATATTTTTAATACCACAGGTAATACAGATAAATTAAAAGAAATTATTAAATTGATTTAATTATACTAATATTATGTTATTGCATCATTTCTGTTTCAGAATGATTCACATGCATGGCTCAAATACAATTTTTATAATATTTTTTTTATAATACTAATTTTTTTAATTTTAATAAAAATTACGTTCTTTTATACAATTGTATTATGTTTTTATTTTGAAAATAAACCTTTTTAGAGCATTTTTAAGTCTTTTTTGGAGTTTTTAGTTCATATGCATTTTTTGATTGGACATTTTTCGGTTTTTTTAGTGCATTAAAATCCGAGCCCTAATTATAACCATAATAAATAAACAATCCTACCGTTCTTTCCTTCATAAAACCATTGGAAGCCATCATCCAATATGTCGATTTCCTGGCGTTCAAGTACAGTAGGATTCTTATCAAAGTCAACTGGTATCTGTTGACGACACATTGGACATTTGTTTGCTTGACGCGCTGCTCCTTTTACACACAAGAAACAGAATATATGTCCACATGGAATGCGTATTGGGAATACGGATGGTCCCAAACATACTGGACAATCAATGGAATCAGTTTTTGATTTATCAGAACTGTCATCTATACGATTCAATAATTATGGTGCATGTGATTAGTATTAAATTCTTAATTCTTGATTTATTGTAAGTAAATAAATTACCTTTTTTCTTAGATTTTTTTGATGTAGATTTCTTTTTAGATTCATTAGTGACCTTCTCTTCATCTTTTTCTTTCACCTTTTCTTCTTTGTCAGAAGCAACAATCGAGTGTGAAACTTCCGTCGACTCAACTTCACAGAACAACGATAAAATTCATATTAATACAATTTTATTTGTTAAATAAATAAACTGGAAAAACATTGAATAATTAAAATGTATTAGTGAATAATAAGAGATTTACCTTTCTCCATTGTTGTATTTTCGTCCTCAGACCGTTTTAGGCTCGCAGCCATATTTCTAAAATCGTCAGTTCCGTTTTAATTGCTAACACATTTAGTAATTATTATTTTTAATAAATAATATATTAATTTATTTATTTTTCGTAATTAGCGAAATCATTAAATTAAGTAGTTAAATAATGTTAGACTGGCCCTGTTACACGGGCGAGTAAACAAGACACTAAGACAGTGGTATTCACAAATCGATAACGCAATATCAACAAACCACTAACCAACCAGAATCAACAAAACGGTTTGTGATAGAGAAAAACGACCGTTTATTTAATATACGGACCATGGTTAGGTACAACAACTACAACAAAGACTTCTCTACAGTTACTTGTATAGAAGACAGTGTCTGCATGAATTGTACAGTGTGACTACAATGTGGGAATGTACGGTAATTCGATGGTAAATAGGTCGATTATTATACGTTACATACTGTGTAATAATAATTATTTGGTAGTTCTCCCTATTATAGTTATTAGTTTATTACTTTATTAGTTAGGTATTACTTCTATTAGTAATTATTATTCTTATTACTTTATTAGTTACTGTATACGATATCTACTTACAAATTACATTAAAAAAAATAATAATAATTTTCTCTCTCCGACATTTTATGCGATATTTCAATGTAAAAATAATATTTTTTCTTGAAGTACCTACCTACTTGACTAGTGGCGGATTGTAGGAGGCGACGTGGCGTCCCCCTGGGAGTTTTCTTGAAATAAACTTTTTAATGATTATAAATTAAAAGCATGTTGTAATAATGAAGACATTAAGTAATAATAGTCCGTTAATTTCATTGTAAATAGTTTAGGGAAGTATTCATTAAAAGTAAATCATATAAATTATATAATGTATCAATAAGACAACAACTTCATATGAGTATCTACCTAAATCCGACCTTCAAATTAGCATTAGGTAGGTATGTGTAATTCGCTATTACAGTTACTATAATATTATTGTATAGGTATTATAAATAATATAGATCACCTATCTATAGTAGTTATTTTTATTCATTTACAAAGGTAAAATTGTGAAAATACATAACAAAAAGTGTTACGAACCCATTAATTTTAATATTATATTAATTTCAATATATTATACGGAATAATAGAATTATAATTTCTAAAGAAGAAGAAATAAATCATTTTAGGTAAATATACAATTTATGTCTATCCC
Source organism: Tetraneura akinire (assembly GCA_021307375.1). Taxonomy (NCBI): domain Eukaryota; kingdom Metazoa; phylum Arthropoda; class Insecta; order Hemiptera; family Aphididae; genus Tetraneura; species Tetraneura akinire. Next base: position 173,105 of record JAIUCT010000133.1, on the reverse strand, counting down.
CATATTACCTACCACTACGGCACTACCTTTAAGTACCTGCAGGTACCGGTAATAATCGGTATTAAAAATAATGTGTCATATTTTAGATAGAAAATGTTTTATTTTATTATTTTTGTGGTGGAGAGGGGTGTTTTATACATTAGTATATTAAAAACGAAAAAATTAAATATGTATATTATTTATTTAAATGTTATTAACATTGAATATGGAGTGTTTTTAATTTCGGGGGGAGTTTGAACACACAATACTCCCCTCTTACTTACGCCCATAGTAAGTGTGTAGAGACATTCAAATAAACTAAAACTATAAGTCGTGCGTAATTTTAGATGATACAATTGTATTTAGATAATTCAAATTTTTCCGTTGATGAACCAATACAGTCTTAACGTGAGATAATATCCAATTTCAACGAAAGACAGGACGCTGCAACCGAGAAAAAACGAAGCCGTGCCGCCGAGTGAAACTGAAATGCGTAATTTATTGATATTAGTATTTACTGGTAGTAGGTATGTACAAAAATATTTAGAATAAATATAAATGAATTTAACACGATTCATGTTTATAAATTGTATTACGCGATAGTATTTATCTATAGTAGATACTATTGAATACTAAACTATTTTGATTAATTTCAGAAATTGACAATACTATTATAACGATATATTATCAATTATTAAATTTCCTTTAGACTTCATATTTTATCATTAATTTGTTAATTAAAAATAAGTTAATTTTTTTCGCTATAATAAATTATTATTATTATTATTATTATTTCTGTGGACACTTTTTTTTTTTAAATAAATTTAATATGTATTATCCAACGTAAGCTTTAATATTTAACTTTAACTCAACTAAGTAAAAATTGCTCAATTTATAATTATTTATTATTTATTATATAATAGGTTTATATAATATTTTTCAATTTCCTTTATTTAAATTTAATTGATTACAAATATATACCTAATGATATTTACATATTTAACTTTATTACTTATTGAACCGGATATATTATATTCACATCATGATGTAAGTAATAATAAACTTATATATTTAATAACAAAAATATGACTCATGTCCAATATCCATTACCTATTTTTATACGAATATACTCGTACTATAACTATAGTATACCTGTATGGCTGTATAATGGAGTGATTTAATTAAATTTTTGATGTCACAAACAAATGTTGTGTGGGAATAAGCAATGATCACAAATAATAATATTTATTCCATTAAATGGCAATTCTATAGTTGAACACTCGTCATTAAGTTTAAATTTTAAATAAATTCAATTTTTATTATTTTTGTTGTGACAGTTAAATTACTATATTGGCATAAAATTAGAAATAAATATATATATATATATATACGAGTACATACTCGTATCTATATTACATAGAGACTTGTACTGGACAAAATAAAACATTTTTGGAAAACTACAAATTATATACGAATTATCATAAATGAATCTATATATTTTATTTCCATTAATAATATTTATAATATATTACTATATAATAATATTGTTTAATGCCATTATTATGTTCATATTATGTAGGTTTAATATTGTTTACATTTATTTTATTTAATAATATAATATTATACATTACTTTAAATTTATAACTAGAATTTTTTTTAAAATTATGTATTAGGTCAGTATAATGTTTCAATATTTAGAAATATAATACCTATAATATATTATTATATCCTCCTCTATATTGTCGCCTTAGCTCAAACCATAATTTAAAAAAAATCCATATAGTAACACGGAAAACTAATAAAAATAATTTTTTTATAAATTTTACTGGACTTTGTGCGTATAATAAAATTTGACAAATGACTTAATTATATTATTATTATACGTCCGTTAAAACGGTTTTGTGACGAACACGCGTAACTATTATATACGAGTATTATGTGTAGATAAATTCCACGAGGCGTTTTTATTTTTTAAACACCGTTTTACAACCATCCGACGGAACGTATACCTATAATATTATAATAATACCTACGTTATATTATTATTATTTCGTATATCTATTAAGTATATTATACGCACGCGCGCAAAACATAAACGTTTAATCTGTGCGTTTTGATTATTATTATTATTATTATTATTATTATTATTATTATTATTATTAT
>JAIUCT010000133.1:152381-170953 GCA_021307375.1 Tetraneura akinire | reverse complement strand
ATTATTATTATTATTATTATTATTATTATTATTATTATTATTATTATTATTATTATTATTATTATTATTATTATTATTATTATTATTATTATTATTATTGTTATTATTATTTATGATATTTCATTATAATACAAATGCACTTGACCGTACCTATATAACAATAAACTGTGCATCGGTTTTTGCACGGTAAAATTTGCTTCGTACACGATCGATTGCCGACGGATTTGCGCGTTCACCGACATCATATTTATGTATACGCACGCATAAAAGTATAATAAAACGGTTTAACGACGTATTTGGAATTTTTTTTTAAACTCCCGCCGGGGAAATTAGATTTTATGTAAAAAAAAATTCTATAAGAATATAACTTATAACTTTATATAAGTATTGAGTATTATTAAGCAAGCCCGTATCCAGGGGGGTTAGGGGTTCAACCCCCCCCCCGAAAATTGATCCTGAATACGTGCTTGTTATTAAGAATACAAATTATTGATAATATAATATTTAGTTGGGGTTTGAAAATCAAATCATATATTGTGGTTTTATATTAGGTTAGGATAATTGATGGGGGTATAATATTTTAATTAAAATTATGAAAAAAATAAAAATTGATGATAAAAATTATTCCGTATAATAATTTCGACTATACGATGGAGATGACGTGTTTAGCAAACAATTTATTATCATTAGGTATCGAAATATGTTTGGTATAAATATCAATGGCACAATTTGTGTGTGTGTTTTAGTGTTTTACGTATATTAAAACACTGTAAGTTACAATATTAGTAAATATAATGTGGAGGAAATATAAAATATAATGTTTAAATGTTAATTATATTTGCCATAGTTATATGACAATTATTGACATGTATAATATAGAATATAGATGATCGATTACTTATATTGTTAATATTGTTAATAAAAACAAATTATTTTTTCGGATAAAGTCGATTTGACTACATATTGAAACATTACATTTCTACAATTCGTTCTGAGTAAAATATTAAAATTATTACTCGACTCTGTACTATCTATACGATCTACTTATTATATTAGCGTAATAATAATATGCAATACTACTGTACTCTAGCTATTTTTTTTTAATTTTTCCACGAAATTATCGGTTTATGATAATATGTTATGCTGGACTATAAATAATATGACAATAAACATTTAGATAATAACTATAAAGTGTACGTATAACGATAATGTTTATTTTGTATATTTTAAACGAAAACATAACAATGTACTAAATAACTATATACATTTTGAATTATTGTTGAGTACAAGTATATATAATATTCGTAAATTATCCAATTTCAATATTTTTTTTTATTATAACGAACTAAAATTATAGGGTGATAAAAAATAATCGTATTATAATATAATAATGGCAATAATTCCTCATCGTTTTTATCGAACACGAAATTCAAATCGCACTTAATATAATATTATCACATTATAACAATTAATACGATTTTTATACCACGCATACCAAAATTTTTCCAATACATAAAATGTAATAGTATTATTATAGTGATACTGATTATATTATAGTGACGGATAAAATTATAATTTTGTGTATTGTAGATATTAAAACATTTATTACGAATCACGATATGAAATTGAAAATAAATATTATTACCTCGGCTGTTCACACAATACCCTCATAGTAAAACACATTGACATACCGTGGGGGTAGTTGATACAGTCGCGATAGTCACCTCTACTTTATACTTATATAATATTATTTAAATTCAAGCGACCGCAAGTCGCAACTCGTGGTCGTACAGTAGGAATAAATCGTTCTTCCCTGCAGTTCCCATTATGTAAAATGGCAAATTTATAGCTATAGGAACCTACACGAGCGTATGTATATACATATATAATAATAATATAATATAGTAATATCTATAATGTAATATGTAAGCATTGTATTTAAATGTTTTATATTTCCATAGTTTAATGCTCTCGGCATGTATACAGTAAAATAAAATATTGTATTTTATATACCTATACTACATAGGTACACGAAATGTATACGTATTACGTGTATATTATCATTTATGTATATAAACGCATTACAATCCGCAATATTCAAATAATACAGTTATAAAATGCTAACTACCCGTAATCGATGCAATAATGCAGTTATTATATTATGTGCGACTATCAGAATAATAATTTGTCTTCTTATTATTATATAGGTAATATTATAGATTTATACTTGAACTCTTATATTATATTATACTTTATACTAAATCACGTTTATGGTATAAAACAGTAAACACATATTATAATTATGTTAAGTTTAAATCACATACGACTCGAATAGTACCTAGTTGTTTTTTTTTTTAATATTTGTTATTAAAAATTGATTAACTACATTTTTATACTTTGATCAAATTATTCAATTAATTTTATCGTTATTTAACCGAGGTAAAAAATATGATTAATAACTTGCTCATATAAAACTTGCAAATTATATAACAATTATTAATATATTACCTACATAATATATAATAAATGATATACGTTTCCCTGGTTAAAGTCTATCGTCAAATTATCTGTACGAACCTTTTATATATTATTGCATACATATACTACCTATATAATATATAAATATTGACTTGAATGTGGGTATAGTGTATACGTATATATATAGTTAGATGATATATTACAATGAGTTTTTTTTTATGTAAAATAAATCGCGTCTTATAATTTAGTATATTATGGAGTATAATATAGTAAAACCACGGGGTGGCTGTTATGAATCGCAAGTATCTTTTTATAATTTCATATATTATATTTTTTAAATTATTTGTGTATGGGTATGCTGGGAACTTCTTTGGTGGCCAACGTATCTTGTAAAAAAAGGGAAATATTGGTTTGCAAAGTTATTATTTTATGGTTGTTACTTATATACATTATAATATAATATTTTAGATTTATGCAATAATATATGTTATTGATATCAAAACGTTTACGTTTAATTTATCGCGTTTATACGGTAAAAGAGAACTGTGAATACTGCGATGCAAAACAATTTAAGAATTACTCAATAAATAATATACGTAATTGCCAATTGATTTTATAATTTAATCGTCGTGTCGTTTTTAGTTCGATAAATTTCATAAATAATAAATTAATAACATTATTTTCCATGAATATATAATTATAGGAACACGTTTTCATCTAGATACCGTGCTGCACCGTATATATATATATATATATAGTAAATCTTAAGTCAGTTTTGACACTAAAGTATATATTGTATTTTTCATGACCGAGTAATCATTATTAATTAGTATTAGTTATTTTATTAACATTAATATAAATATGTGTAAGCTTTATAAATATTGTTATAATTTATAAGTATAACATGTATATTATTATATACAAATTACAAATAATGTAAAAATAAATATATATATTATGCATAATATGTATTTGTTTGGTTTCTACGTATATTAATGGGATAATCCGATAATGTAATATAATTACGATAATATTTTAAATATATAAGTATAGCGTATTATAGGTAATAATATTATTATGTACCTATTTGGAAATTGCTAATAATAATTTTAAGTATATTTTTATTAGTATCGCAAATGATTGGAACATAAAATAACAAATATAAAAATGTATAACCCGTTCATTATTTAATGCAATTATATTAATGTGTAATGTCATTCTATAACTATGTGTTGAGCAAATAAAGATAAATAAAATTTTTAGCTACGTTCAATTTTATTGAAAACGACGATTTTCATTCACCGTCTAATACACAAAAAATATAGGAATTTAGATGTTTTATATTTTCAACAATACGATCGATCTATAGTGATGCAATTAGAATTTTAAAAATATATTCCAATCCTCCGTAATAAATAATTGACAACGATAATCTTTATTTTTTTCATTTTATAGTCTCCCACGTTTTCCAAAAATTGAATATTTACAATTTGTATAATTAATATTAGTAAATATTAAAATTTGTTTTAAAAAAATGAGAAAGTCGTTTTAAAGTAGACATATCGCATTCTTAGATCAATCGTCATGATTTTAACGTCATGTTGAAAATGGAAAAAGTCTAAATTCCTATATTTCATGTGTGTTAGACGAAGGAAAAAATTGCCGCTTCTAATCTCCGTGACAGAAAAAATCTTGAAATAAACCCTAAGTAAATAAATAATTATATTTACATATTATTTACATTAAAACGAGCGTGAGGTAGAATGAACAATTATTTCCGACGAAGGCCATGCAATATATTTATATATTAATTTTTAATTTTAAATATTATATTATATAAAGCAATCTTTATAATTTAACTTTGACATTTAACTGGTTCATGCCTATAGTGTTATTGTCGTTTATGATTGTATTGGGACGTAAATTTATGTCTAAAATGACAATCAGAGCGTTCAATTGTTTTAAAAAAACAATGAACATATTATACGCATTATAAATACATATTCATATATACATGAACGAGAAAACTAACCCAATAAATCTTCGAAACTGTAGATGACATCGCGTCGTAATCGTGTCTTACTATATTTGTCAATTGCCCAACGGAAGCGGATGTCCCAAGGCACTGGATACGACCTATAATCAGTTAAAAATGTTAAAATCCAACAGCGGGATTAATATTATGTGAGCACAATCAACAAGTAGGTATGTGAATCACGTTACGTGATGTTGTTTTATTTTGTGATTTACTGATTTCGTGTCATTTCATCACTTTTATATAGACATATAGGCATATAGATATAATGTATAATATGTTATAATATAAATGAACTGATAGGTATGCTATAGTTTTACCATGTCCTCTTCGAGTTAGTGTCCAAAAATAGTTTAACATCCTCACACTGCATTAGGCAGTTGCAATCGATTGCCGTTCCATCGTTGTTTTCCAAACTCATCAGCATTGTTTTATAAGATGACAAACAATACAATCCATTTATATCGCAAACTTTATATTTACCTAAAGTAAAAAATTACAAAATAACAATATTAATGAATAAAATAATATTATTGTATTGCATCAGGTTGTGTTATTATAATGTTTTGTACATATATTTTAAAGATAGTTGTCAATTTTAATATGGAAAATCTATAATTTATTATGGACTATTATGTTATTTATAAGACACATTTAAACAGGTGATGTACTCTAATTAATATTATGTATTATTTATCATTATAATAAATAAATAAAATACGTTTAATTTTTTTCTTTCTGACACATTATCTGCATTTAAATGACAATACTTAGAAAAATAATAGTACTATTATTATTATCAAATAAAATAGACAAAAAGTAAGGGAAAAGATACAGGTGTAAAGAGAATAGTGTTGAATTTATATGATTATATGATATTAATGATTATATGATAAATCATTACATTCGAAAAACGATTTTGAGCGAAGTTCATCAGATAATATATTTACTGAATAATATTTTTATATTTATCAGTTTCTATGTTCAATATAAATGATTTATCATAAAACGCCTAAATAAGTCATCTAAATACCCAAATCTGTCAGTACTTCGCTCAGAATAGTTTTTCAACTATAATGATTTATCATTGCATTTCAAATGGTAATCAAAATTCAACACTATCCTCGTTACACCAGTAACCTTTACCCTTGCATTTTATAATATTAACATCTATAAAAAAATCGTAAATGTAATAATTCACAATTAATTGGAACTGAGTTAAGTAAAATGTATTTCACCTACAATAAAATTTTCAAAATATTTAAACAAATATTGTCAATTTTATTTAATATTTTAATATTATTGTAAAATATTTTAATATAGGTAATAAAAAAAATCCATATAAATAATTTCCATCAGGAAACATATGCTATAAAAAATCGCGTTATTACAGTTTCAATAATTTCACTATTTATGTTTTTTTTTAATAAACTTCCTTTATTACTCCTACTCTAAACAAAATTTACAATTGAGTTCATCGCTGATTAAAATTCGTATTTCTATAAGTATTTCTATATATATATATATATATATATATATATATATATATATATATATCATGTGTATCTGAATCGTAATCTAATTATAACTCTAATAATAATGACTCAATATAGGTTACCATAGGTTAGGGTCACTATATTAAGAAAATAAAAAAACGGGACAGTTGTTGCTTCCCCCCCCCCAAAAAAAAACCCTCATCCATTTCCATATACATTCACACATATGCACACAAATCTCGAGAGTAAAAATCCAAATATCTGTCATATCATAAACAATTATTTTATTTTTACTTTACCCTTTTTAGTGAAATAACTTAAATAATAAAATATTTTCTCTTAATTATTTCATTTGCGTTTTATATTTTTTCATGTATTGATACTTTATTTACAAACATTAATACATTATAATATAATAAATAACGGGATTAAAACGGGATAAAAAGCGTCCCATTCGAAGTTTGTCGGGACAACGGGACATGATGATCAAAAAAGAGACAATCCCGTTTTAAACGGGACGTCTGGTCACCCTACCATAGGTATATATGCTCCACACCACATAATCTATCGCGGCATAGCAGCTAGTTGGTTGCTTGCTCAACACAATTTATAATTGTGTTCACCGACGACTACGACTACAAATACAATCACATATCACAATTAAATATTGGCAAATTGCATATTTAGTACTTACTAATTGTAAATGGGTAATTATGCAATCATAGATACATATTTCTATATGGAAATTGAAAAGATGTTATTTTAAAAGATGATGCAAGTACATATTTTATAGTATAACATTGAAAAATTAGAATTGCAAGATCGATGAACACAATTGTAAATTGTGTTGAGCAGGCCAGCAAGAAAAAGGAGTAATAAAAAATAAATTAAAAAAATGAAATTACGTAACCTGTATATGTCTTTATTCATTTAAAAATCAACTAAGAAGATCATAGGAAATTACGAAGAAGATGTAGAGAAGCAGTCGTGTTCTTTCGTTAGAGGAGGTGCTCAATCCTTCTAGATATATGAGGCAGCAATCAGTAACGTCACATATCGGAGCATATTAGAAGAAGTCACTGGCAAACCACACCTCAACATCTTCGTTCAACAGACCATATTACAGCAAGCAATAGGATATCTACACCATCAGAGTGAATGGAGAATGGGGTCAAAATTACAGACGATTATATATATTATATTATATCCCTTCTTTTTTTGCTTATTTCCCTATTAGATCGTTTACGTGATATAATTATTTCTTTATATGATCAAGTAAGAGATTTACTGCAAAAGAATGGGACAGAAACAAAACATTGTGATTCTAATTCTGAAATTGCTCACGAGACAAGACCATTGATGAGGAGGAGAAATGTATCTGATACAAAATGCATGACATTGTAATGTTTCAGTTATATCATTCTATAATGAATTGTATTGTGATGAGCAAAGATATGATAATGATATTCTAGTTCCTAGTACTTCATTGTAATATTTTCATTATTATTAAAGTTACCGTTATTTATCTTTCTTTTAATATTTTGTTATTATATTAATTAACGTGTTGTAAGTAGTATATGTACTCGTAATAATTTATCTAATCATAAATATCAGATACGTCATTGATTAAATAACCATAGATAATTGGTAAAAAATATACATAAATATATATTTTACATTAATAATAACAAATAAAATATATACATATTAGTGTAGTATTATATCAGCTCGTAATGTAAAATGAAATTTTTATGGATCAATAATGATCACTGTATATGCTCTGCGCTACATATTCTGTTATAGGAAAATAGGAGCTGCTTGCTTGCTCAACACAATCTACAATTGTGTTCATCGACTTGTAATAATTAAAATGACTACAAGATCAAAAAAAGAAGAGTAACTCTTCATACTTGAATCATATGTGACACAATACAATATGACGTTGTATAATATTTTAATTGTAGTCCCATTTTATTTAGTACATATACTATAGGTATATAATATATATATATATATATTCTGTAGTCGTAGTCGTTGGAGAACACAATTGTAGATTATGTTGAGCAAACAACGAGCTACTCTGTTTGACGAGACAGATTATGTGGTGCAGAGCATTTATAGTAACATATATTAAGCCTCTAAATATTTAGCTCTAAACAGCAGTTAACTGGTTGCTTGCTCAACACAATCTACAATTGTGTTCACCGACGACTACGACTAAAACTGTAATCATATACCACAATTATATATTGCATATTTACTAATTGTAAATGGGTAATTATGCAATCACAGATACATATTTCCATAGGTTAATTGAAAAGGTGTTATTATAAGACTATGATGCAAGTACAAGTACATATTTTATAGTATCACATTGAAAAATTAGAATTGCAATGATTGATGAACACAATTGTAGATTGTGTTGAGCAAGAGAGCAATAATTGAGGTAGAATTTTACAAAATTCATAGAAATTGAAATCTTGTAAACTGCAATAACGAGAAGTTTATTATTGATAAATTTATATTTTACATTTGTGTTTAATTAGATGTAATATATAAAATTCAAATAACATCAAGTATAACAAAATTGTAAAAAATAAATGAGTTTGCTGCAATATATAATGAATAAGTGACATTGTACGTTGAAATGGTTATTAGTATGAAACAGTGTGACATTATATTTTTCGTGCTGAGGCACTAAAAATCCTAGTTTACATTATTTCTATGGCCTGGTCACTGACTCCACGACCGGGAATTCTGTAAAACTGTAATTATTTTAATTTTAATAACTAGAAAGAGGTACTAAAATTATGTTTATCTGATATGATAGCTAATACAAAAGTAATAGATCTATTGCGCTGAGGAAACATCAACCACAATATTATTTAATAAACAATTTGTACATTTTATATTCACCCTTACATAACATTGAAAAATTATAGTTGCAATCATCGATGTTTGATGAACACAATTGTAGATTGTGTTGAGCAAGCAACAAGAGAAAAGGAGTAAAATAAAATAAATGTAGAAATGAAATTACGTAATCCCTAGATGTCTTCAATTCTTCTAAGAAACCAACAAGGAGATCATAGGAAATCATGAGGAAGTTAGAAAGAATATGTCGTGTTTCTTAGATATAGTTGCTGCCTGGGGCCCTGAGATACTTTAGTTCGGCCCTGCGTACACGGCGTACACGGTGTACATCTTTTATTCTTCTAAGAGTCAACCAAGGAGGTCAAGAGGAAATTATTAGGAAGATGTCAAAAAGCTGCCGTGTTTTCTCATTTAAGGAGGTTCTGCATCGTTCTATATATATGGGACAGAAATCAGCAACTTCACATACCAGAACATATTAGAAGAAGCCACTTGCAAACCAGACCACAACAACTTCGTTCAATAGAGCATATTATAGCAAGCTACAAGCTAACTACACCACCAGAGTGAATGGAGTTTACATTTTGGATTATTGTAGAGCTTATATTAACCATCATATTGGGTATAGTTATGTGTTTTCTATGCTATGGTCTTTTAGTACTACTCGTACTTTCTTCTTATCTTAATGATCGACAAGTTTATTCTGTGGAAGAAATGGAGAAGAAGAAGAAAGACACAGAAAAGAGTTATTACTCTTCTGCAATTTCAGACATATTAGCTCAAGGATGGAAGACAATAATTATAAAACAAAAAATTAAGACAATGTAATTTTTCTGTTTTATTATTTTATAATGAATTGTATAGTGATGAGGAAAGAAATGAGAATAATATCCTACTACTTTATTGTATATATTGTATATTGTATATTTGAATTATAAATAAAGTTATCGTAATTATTCTTTTTTTTTTTTAATATTTATTTATTACAGTAATCAACGGGTTCATAAATAATCTTAATAGTGAATTTTATATCAGCTCCAAATTTAAAATGAAACTGTTATGGATCAATAAATACAATTGTATATTCTCTACACTACATATTCTGTCATAAGGAAATAGGACTGTTGCTTGCTCAACTCAATCTGCAATTGTGTTTATCACCTTGTAATAGGTAATTAAAATGACTACAAGATCAAGAAAGGAAGAGTAAACCTGCGTACATAAATCATAATATGTGACCGAATGCAATATGTCCTTGTATCATATTTTAATAATAGTCCTTTTTTAGTTAGTAAATATGCAATATATACATTCTGTAGTCGTAGTCGTCGGTGAACACAATTGTAGATTGTGTTGAGCAAGCAACCAGCTACTCGGTCCGATGTGCCAGATTACAAGGTGCAGTGTAATTTTAGTAAAATGATGGGCAAAGAAATGAAAATCATATCCTACTACTTCATTGTAATATCTGAATTATTAATAAAGTTATCGTTATTATTCTTTTTTTTTTTTTTAATATTTATTTATTATATATTCAACGGGTTGATTAATTTAGTATTATATAATAATTTATCTCATAATAATTTCTTGATAATTGATTGATTAAAAAACGATTGATAATTGGTAAATAATATAATACAAGTATATAAATAGATATTTTATATTAATTATATAATAGTGTATTTTTATTTCAGCTCCCAATTTAAAATGAAACTGTTATGAATCAATAATGATTACTTTATATTCTCTCTGCACTACATATTCTGTCATAGGGAAATAGGAGCTTGTTGCTTGCTCAACACAATCTACAATTGTGTTCACCTACTTGTAATAATTAAAATGACCACAAGATCAAGAAAGGAAGAGTAACTCTTCGTACTTAAATTATATGTGACCCAATGCGATATGTCCTGTCATATTTTAATAATAGTCCCTATTTAGTTAGAACATATTAGTATATTACGCAATATATACATTCTGTAGTCGTGGTCGTCGGTGAACACAATTGTAGATTGTGTTGAGCAAGCAACCAGCTACTCGGTCGGATGTGCCAGATTATGAGTTGCGGTGTAATTTTAGTAACCTATATAAGGCCTCTAAAGAACATACTTTTTTAGATTAAATTACACTTTTGTAAATTTGAAGATTAGTCTTTAGCATTATTATTTAGCTTACCAATAGGACCTTCTAAACGTATAAAAAAGAGGAACCAATATACCTATATTAATAATATTCAACAACCAACTATTTAGATGTCCCATCAGTGTAAACATACTATAACTACACTATACTCTATTCAGAATTAGAAACGTAGTCAGTGGCGGTTAGGCATTAAAATATATTGTGATAGTTGTTTCCTCAACGCAATAACTGCATCGTAATTTAATACTTATTCATTTTCAATTAACCTACACGTAATGTATTACTATTTCACGCTATGTATACATGAGGTTTGTGATTGTTTTTTTTTTTTTTGTCGTAGTCGTCGGTGAACACAATTGTAGATTGTGTTGAGCAAGCAACCAGCTACTCGGTTCGACTTTACAGATTATGTAAATGTGGTGCGGAGCAGTAATAGACTATTTTATAGCTTTTTAGTTGTCCCAAAAGTGTAAACTAACTACACTATACTCTATTCACAATTAGACACGTAGTCGGCGGCGGTTAGACACCATAGGTATACTCGTTTACTTCTCTGAGTAAATAACATGTTTGCAGCTGTTATTGGCGTGATCCATATTGGATAACTCATTTTGACGTACATGGTTACTAATTCATTATAATTTACAGGTTATTGTGTACAATTTTGTTATGTTTGATAATATTTGAATTTTATATATTACAGCTAAGTAAACACAAAAATGTAAAATATAAATGTATCAATAATAAACTTTTCGTTATTGCAGTTTACAAGATTTCGGTTTATGTAGTTTGTAAAATTCTACCTCTCTTCCTCTCTTGTTCCACACAGTTATGTTCATTGATCATTGCAATTCTAATTTTTCAAAGTTATACTATATGTAAATATGTACATGCATCATACATTAATAATAACACCTATTCAAATACCCTATATTAAATAAGTTACTGTGATTGCATAATAATTACTCAGTTACAATTAGCAAATATGCAATACACACTTGTTATACGTCATACGTGATGGCAGTTGTAGTCGTAGTCGTAGTCGTAGTAGTCGGTGAACATAATTGTTGATTGTTTTGAGCAAACAACCAGCTACCTATTATTCTGTGATGAATTACGTGATGCGAAGCTTATATACCTATGGTAATCTGTATTAGGTCACTAATATACCTAATTTTATAGGTTAAAATAGCTTTTGTACTAATTATTAATTTTATAATGATATGGGTCACGGGACATATCGACAGTGTAACTAAAGAAAAGAAAAAAAGGGATATCAGTGCCTCAGTGGATATAGGTGAAGAACATGTATGTGGTCTGCATTCGATAGCTTTTGGTAATAGTTAACTGGTTACTCTTTCAACACAATCTTCAATTGTGTTTACTTACACTGACGTTAACGACTATAACAACAATCATGTATCACTATTATATATGTATTGCATATTGGTTAATAATTGAAAAGGAAGTTTTATTCGAGTACGATTTTTGTACACATGATATGTATAGTAACACAGTATAGTAACTTTTTGAGAAAGACGAATTTTAATCACTGATGAACAAAAACGTATTGAGAAATATTAATAAGAATACTTGTATAGATTCTAAGATTTTGGTTTAAGTTAAAAATATGAATTTCAAACAGCTATAAAAAAAAAATTGAGTCATGGGATTTTCCTAATATTTTGATGTCATATTTTCATAGTAAATAGTATGTGAGTATACTTCAGTGAAATGTTCATCCTTAAAACCTAAACTGCGTATTTTATCAAACATTATACACATAAAAACGAAAATTTTACGAAATATTCAAAGTCTTATATTTTGTAGAAAAATTAACGTAACGGTTTCAAAATTATATTACATATGTATATAGTACATATGTTAATACCCTATAAAATTTTCAAGTATCTATCTTTAAAACTGCTTGAGTTATCGTGAAATATTGTAATCGAATTCGTCGAAATTTCAGTTCTCGTGAAGAATGCCGTTTTTTCGTCGTTTTTTCTATCGCATAGGTTCAATTTTGAGAAAGTCGAAATAAAACCTAAATAAAATACCAACTACATCCACTTTCAAACCGGAAACATATGGTATTCATGAAAATTGGAGCATTATTATTCGGTTAGTAGTAGTGTCTTGAGACATAAAAAAAAGACACACACATTATAAAAAAACCAATACATTCTTCGCTTCTCTCAAAATCGAATATACACTTACAATGAAAAATTTATTGTATTATAGTTTTGTTGATGGAAAATTATTATGAAACTAGTACTTTTTTTGAAATTAAAAATATATTTAGGACGTATAGAAATATCAATTAACGAAAATTGATGTATTATTTTTAAACGTGAAATTTTATGTTGTGTACACGTGTACTTACTTGGGTAAGGATAAAAGTGTGGGGTGCATCCACACATCTTTAAAGCTATATTTCTTCTACAAATCATGCGGCATACGTTATAACTGTAAACGGGTATTGTATCGTCTATTGGTTCGTCCATGAAACGACATTGCCTTTGAGACGGGCGTAATCTTTTCAATTCAGGTGCAGATGTCATTTCCCAAAACGTAAATGTTGTGTCTCGTTCCATATTTTCTAACACTAAATAATATTTGTCCACTATGTTTGGTACTTCCATGGGATAATGTACGTAATACTATTTGCAAAATAAATATTGTGTTGATTTTAACTTTTATATACCTACCTAGTTAATGTGTGAAATCATTCATTTTTACTAAATAATAATTTATATGACATTATGGACATTGTCCAGAATATAAATCATGTAATTTATAATTTTGATAAATTTTTTGTAATAATTATTATGGTCTATTTGTTATGGACTGTTTTTTCATTGGTAGACTTCATTTTACTTTACTTCTAGGTTAGGTATGTCTTAAGTAATTGTGGATAATTATATTCATGGAATATTATTTCATAATTTATGGTTCATTGCAAATATATTAAACTATTAAATTAAACCAAATGTTTTTGAAAATTGAATTTTTTGAAAAAAAAAATTATTATAATAGGTATGTATTTATTACATATAAAATAACAATTTTAACTAAAGGTTTATGAATTGATAAATAATTTTATGCCGGTATAATTATATTATTATTATATAGATTATAGATAATAATAGATTATAGCGATTAAACAGTTTGATTATTTCTCATTAAATGTAATTATATCATTTTAAATTGTCAAATATTCAATATATTGTTTTTAAACAAATAATTATTGTATGACACGCAATATATTATTATAGTGGTAGGTCAATTCCTTATATAGTGGCCGTGCGATTTAATCTAATACCTAATATATTTATAATTTACATTTTACATTTTATCTAGTCTTCACATTTTACATATTCATTTAGTAGAAAAATATTAAATGCACACATATGTTAAATGTATATAATAATTAATATTCTAATTACCGAAACAATTCGAGTTAGATTTTCTGCTCTTGCATAACATAATGAGTTGAGAAAGTTGCATGATGGCGTTGATGAATTTATTTGATTTGGTAATTTACTACTACAATCGTATATTATTTAAATTATAAAAAAAAAAATTTAGCACCTGAATAATAGAGACATGGATAATTTTTTAATAATAAATACGGAGTGAAATCTTACTCTGGTGTTAAATAATTAGTTATTATTCCACTGAATGTGTAACAGATACCCATCTCGGTAAGTACTGGTTTAAAAGTGATATTTTGATAATCAGTGCTAAATATTGTCGTTTTATAACGAGGTTCTGCTTGAACCTATGTAAAAATTATAATATATACAAGTTAACTTTATATTTTCTAAGTGTCATCTGATATATAAAGAATATTAATTTGTCAAATTTTTATACTTTATAATATAAAATGGTGAATAATTTATTTATAATAGATAATAATTAATAATAACATAAAATTAAAAATGTGTTATTATTATTTATGTAGGGGTATAGAAATTATTTGTTAAGTTTTCTGAAAAAATATTTAGAATATAAATTTAGGTATTGTACTATTGCATAATAGTAAATAGTAAATTTTAATTAAAAATAACAATAATAATATTTTCACTATAGATATTTTATAATAAATTTATATAATTGAAATTAAATTTCATTTTACATACTTTTATTATTAATTAGCATATTTCTGGTATTTTTACCTAATAAGATTTAAACCTATTCAATATTATTATGAAATTAAATATTGTAATATTTTGGTGTTGAGTCACTTATAGAATTTATTATTAAAAAAAAAAAAATTAAATATTACAATTAAATATTACACTTACAAACTCAAATTATTCAATAATACCTTCAATATCAAGTCAATTATATCAGTACTTGTTAATTCATTGTTATTCACATAAGGTGCCACATCTTCCAAGTTTTCATACGTTATGTTGGCAACTTTTTTTAAAAATTCCATGTAATAGTCGAATTTTTTTCCAGAATTTACATTCCAACGACTATATAGATTCAAAAAAAAAAAACAGTTGTTATTAAATGTATGTCAATACACAAGAATAATAATAAAATTACGTACATAATATAATAAAATGTATATTATAATTTATAATAATGTAAAAAAAAATTACACTCACTTATTTATATACAACTTGGCTAAATCATTGTCCACAGGATTTTCGTAACAAAATGTGGCACTTGGAAACTGAAGTTGCCATTGTCGATAATCTTTTTGCACGGTTATAACAGTTGGATTAACATTATACCGCGTCCAACTTTTATTTATCAAATTATAAGATCCATAAATCGCTAAGATTTCACACACAATCCACAAAGTCCTGTGTAAGAACATTTTGTCAAAATATAATAGGTATTGGTATATTATAA
Organism: Tetraneura akinire; assembly: GCA_021307375.1. Classification (NCBI taxonomy): domain Eukaryota; kingdom Metazoa; phylum Arthropoda; class Insecta; order Hemiptera; family Aphididae; genus Tetraneura; species Tetraneura akinire. Next base: position 155,056 of record JAIUCT010000133.1, on the reverse strand, counting down.
ATGTATAAATAAACATTATAATTTCGCTCTTCGGATTTACGATATTGATAATTAATTTAGCGACAACATTCAACTATTGATATTTTTCTATACATGTTTGAAAAGTAATAAATATAAATCACCTATTCCGAGTAGAGATTATTTTAAAGCCGAAATGTATTGTTATTAAATTATTTATACGTATAAATTTTCTATTCCAATCAGAAAACGAATAGGTAATTTTCATTTGTATAATATTATATCATTCTATACTTACACTTCTATAATATGTCTGTTGGATATGCCAATATGTCGTATGCCGTGTAGGGTTGTCGTTTCAGAGAACTCCTTCAGGTATAACAATCCTGACCTAAAAAACCTCCGCCATACGTTTATGTCTTTTTTATCGTTTGTTTTCGTCCTTCGTATCGTATGCATGTTTATTATAGTAAAACAGTACTATCGGACTGACAACACAGAAATTCGCATTTTCCCACATCGCTATTGTCACGAATAGACCACTAATGCATGATACGCCGCCAGTTTTTTTTTTTTTTAGATCTATGACGATATCGTAAAGTACTGCACTATAATACTGTTATTATCCTAATGGAAAAATTATTTTTACCTTTATTATTATTATTTTTTTTTTTACGCGCTTTGAAAGTAAATTAATGCTAAAATAAAAATAATTTTAATAATTCCTAAAATAATATAATTTTGGTGATATAAAAGTTTAGAAGTAATATTATTATTAATTCTTATTAGAAATAATGCTATTATTTAATATTTTAATGTAATTTAATATGTATTTTTATTATCGATTTCTAAAGGAATTATAATATTCTACAAGAATTTACAAATACGTTTATGAAACAAACACGAATATAAATAACATAATATATAATAGAGTATATATTTTTATTTTACCTATTGTCAATTATTATGTTTATGTATCTCAGAATTATTATTTAACTTACCCGTTTTCAATTTATGATTTACAACTGATTTCATTATAATATTGATGTACTTAGGTAAAGTAGGTATATTTACTATAAATTAATTTACAATTATTGTTCTTATATATATATATATACCTATATATATATAATGTATAAATTATTGTACTTAACAAGTTTGAAAGTTTAAAATTATTAGATAATAATTATTATAATTTACATTATATATTATGTACACACGCACAGAAATAAGTACCATATCAATGGACAATGACCATCTTTCATACAAGTACTACTTTCAATAAATAAATCAATTGTTGCTGTCTATAGTATTATTAATGTCAATAAACTATATAAAATAATTATTATGACACAATTTGATTGATTTACAATGTTAATAATAATATACTTGATGATTTGTTATATGTTCTTTATATTCACGACAGTTTTAAAGATATTATATTCGTATGGATTATTTAAAAATTGAACACAAGTTACTAGTTGGAATTAAATTTAAATGTTTTTTAAAATTATAATCACCTATATACAGTAACAAAATATTTTTAAATCGATAGATGTGTAACTGTTACGTGGTGTTTTATTTAATTAATACAATAGTTTGAATGTTTGAGTTATTTTATAAATACATCTTTACCTATTATCACGAAAACACGTTATCAATCCAAAAAGTGTATAGACCTATACATAATACATTAATAATATATTAATGCATTTATGTTATTGAAAATTGTCGATATTTTCAAAATTATACTACACTGCGGTTATCTTTAATGCTGACCCCGATTTTGCCTCTCATTGAAATACAATACGCGCTATTTCTGAATAATTCTATAATATTACTTTAATTTAAATTTCAAAAAAGGGTTTTTAAACATTTATGTACATTTTTAATTTTACGCGTTTTTACGACATCGATGCCTATATATTCTGTTGCCTCGTGTAAAAATATTAACTTAGTTAAAAAAATATTAGAAATTAAAGCTGTCGTCTGAGTTTTTGGCGCGAAACGGTCTGCGGAGGTCGCACGTTTTCATAACACGATTCGTCTCGTATTATAATAATACCTACCATATAATATTATGATAATACGAAACGCGTTATTTTATCGCGCCGCGTAAGCCAAATCGGATTAGATTTTACGAGACACACCACGCGAACTCATTTTTACAAGCACATATCTCGCATCATGCGTATTGTTGTTTCACATTGTAATAATAACAACAATATTTAGTATATTATTATTATTCACAGACGAGAGAAATTTTTTTCCTTTACAACTATAATATAATAATATTATAATAATATACTCGTATACGTATAACAATAATGGTGTATTCGATATACCTAAAGTAATAATAATAATAATAATAATAATAATAATAATTATGGAAGTGGTCGTGAGGATTGTCGTAATTTAATCAGACTCGTTTAAAGTGCACCGAAATACCTACCTATTGCGCGGCGACGGCGGCTCATATGAAAGAAGTCGGATCAGATGGTACGTGACGCTCGTTAGGGACCGCCAGAGCCGCCGAGCGGATTGTTTAACGTTATAACTGCCGTCGCTCTCGGCTTCCAGCGATACGCGATATAATAATATTATAATATTGGGTATATATTTTATATTTGGGTTTCGTTAATAAAATAATAATAATAATAATAATAATAATAATAATAATAATAATAATAATAATAATAATAATAATAATAATAATA
>JAIUCT010000133.1:107268-121135 GCA_021307375.1 Tetraneura akinire | reverse complement strand
TAATAATAATAATACGAGTGAAGAGTTATCTATAAAATTAGAATAATAAGTCATTATATTTTATTATGTGTATTATAGTATCAACTTTCAACAGCTATAAAAAGTAATATTTTGATATCATATTAAGTAATATGTGAATATACCTATTTCAGTAAAATTTTCAGACCTTTATGCCTAAAATTGCCAATTTTATCAAACATTATATATATAAAAACAAGAATTTTACGAAATATTAAAAGTTCTATATTTTGTAGAAAAATTAACGTTACGGTTCCAAAATTTTATCACATATTTATAGTACCTATTTGAATGCTCATTAAAATTTTGAAGGTCACTTAGTTCAAAATTGTCTGAGTAATCGTGAAATGTTGAAATTGAATTCGTCGAAATTTCAGTTTTTTCGTTATATTTAGTCATTAATAAATTAAAAAATTTTTTCTATCGCATTTCGCATAGGGTCAATTTTGAGAAATTCGAAAAATTACTTAAATAAAATACTAACTACATCCACTTTCCAACCGGAACCGGCGGAAACATAATGATACTTGTGAAAATCAGAGTATTATTTCGGGTAGAAAAAATAAAAAAAAGACACGCATCATTGTTAAACCAATTCATTCTTCGCTTCATTCAGAATCTAAAAAAATACAAAACATTGTAAAACCAATACATTCTTCACTTTGCTCAGAATCTAAAATAACAATTAAAAAACTAATTGACAAAAATAATATTATAAAAAAGTACAAAAATTATGTCATCTAGCGGGTATTGAACCACGCACTATACAGATTTAATTTACCTGTAAAGTTGAATTTCTTTTTTAACAGCCTAAATACTCATTATTTAGTAAACGTTTATTGACGATAATCTATAAAAAAAAATATGGTCCTCTAATCTAACTCTCTAGTGACCTAATCTCCTTTTACTGCAATTGGCTTCGAAGGATTTAGTGTCGATGATAGGTTAGAGGAAACATATTTTATTCCAACTACGCCATAGGACGTACAAGTGTATTGTACGATTTTTCTTCTATTTAAATACGAAATTTGTTTGTTTCCATAGTGATGAATATGAAAATAATATTACATTTTAGGAACGAAAAATAAGAATAAATTATAGCATACGACTAAAACACAATATTACTTTAAATAAATCAAATCAATTTGTATGTATGTATGAAAAAAGTTTTATATTTTGAGACTAAAAAAATATTATCGTATAAAGTTTAAATTTTGTAGAAATATTAATGTAAAGGTCCCAAAATGTAATCGCATATATATAGTGGACCTACTACCTATGTGTATACCCAATACAATTTTCAAGTCTCTAAGTACAAAACTCGTATATTGCCTGAGTTATCGGAAAGTATTGCAATTGATTTCGTAAAAATTTCAGTTTTCATGAAAAATGTCATATTTTCAATATTTTTTGGTGGTTTCCTCTATCGCATAGGCTAAATTTTTTAGATATTTTAAAAACGGCTTAAATAAAGATATAAATAAATAAAACACACATCATTGTAAAACAAATACACTCTCTTCGCTTCGCTCAGAATCTAAAATTTGGTGAAACTTATTCAGTGTTTTTTGTGAAAAATCTTAGATTTTGTATTGGATATGCTGAAATTTAGGTGGTGGTGGGTCTAAAATTTGTATTGCTACGTCTTTCATGTAGAGTTTGTGCGCCACTGATCTGACTAAGATTCGTTCAAACCCGTTTTTTTGAATGGGATAATTTTTCATTTTATATTATCTCCATTGGAGGTATTATTGTAATATTTAAAATAATTTTTACTCGTATATTGAATTATTTTTCTAAATTATTATACTTCGATTGTACGTCTACTGCACAAAAAATACATAACATTTTATGTAAAAATGTTAAATAAATGTTTACAATGTTTACATAATATACATTTAAATCTCGGTTTAGACATATTATTTTAATTTTGTGAGTTAGAGTTGAAAATGTTATAAATTTATATTAAAACGAGGCACATCAACCGCGTCGATTTATTGCATACATTTAATAATTTACGGCATCGATTTATTAATTATTATAAATAATTTAGAGTACGAGCATTTAATTAGCTATATAATAATATTATAATATATATATAATAGTTTAGTTGGTATTTGGAGTGTATTGTAATATTTAAATTTTGAATATTTATCAAAGAAAATAAATATTTAAATGTATTAAATGCTCGCAATGAAATTTTACACGTTCTACGTTATAAAAATAATAATAATATGTTTCATCACTTTTTTATTTTATTTTTTTTTAATAACGATAATGTTTGTTTAATGTTCGTACAATATAAATGTCGCGTTTAAAAAACGCGTCGGAAAGACGAAGACCCACTATAAAAAGTTAAAAATCATCTGTTGATGATCGCGATAAACGATCTGTACAGGGGATTTTTTTCCACTCGTAATTCGTTTTATAGCCGTTTAACTGCGCATTATTTTATAATATTATAATAATAAAAAAAAAAAAAAAAAAAAATACCTACATTCGTCGTATAATGTTATAATATTTCGTTTTACGGTATTTATTTTGCGTTAAATACATATCGTATCTACATATTCGATGGCATTTTCATCGTACGACTATTGTTTTTATTATCGTTCAACCTAATATAATAAAATAATATGTGAACAGTTGAACACGATATAACAATAACATTTGTGCATCACCTAATTGGAGTCTAGAATTTAAGTATAAAGTTAAGAAATATATATTTGAAATTCCTAGAAAAAATATGTGATTACAAAAACGATTTTTGTAGATTAATTTCTATATAAGCGAGACGCTCTTATTGTCATTCGTATCAGTAGATGTATTCGCACTTTCATATGACATATAATAATAATCGTGTTCATTCCAAAACGTTAGAAATGATAAAATACATTTCCGAAGATATAAAAAATTTATAAAATATCAAGTATTCGTTTATGACGAGGTTGAATAACAAAGTGAGCGGGCGTTCAAATCTTCAAATTATTTTTTACAGTCGTCGATGACCCGAAATATTTTGACTTACAATACGATAGGGAAACCATTTATTTGAACTTTTTGATATTTTCCCACATAAGTCCATATAAGCAACATGTATTTTCTAGATAATTTTCGTAAGGAAAATATAGTGAACTATTACTTTTGTTATCGAGTAATTTTATAAGGCTACGTGAATATTATTATAAAATAATATAGCCCGCCTACATCACACTGACAATGTATTATTGCATATTTATCGTAGCAATAATAACCCCATAGATAAAAACCTTAAATCAAACGATATTTTTTTAACTCGTATTTTATTATTAATGGACCTACGAATAACGATCAGAAAAATAAATAAATACAGATGGAATGATAGATAAACGCGCATTCGTAAAATTATGTTTTTTTCTATGTATTACGTTTTTTATGATACCTATACGACTATATATAATGAGAATATTATAATATTTTATAATTTAAATTTTTGATTATTATATAAGATTAAAACAAACTATTTATACGTGCGTTACTATCATAAATATATATATAATATATATATATTGATAATATAAGAATATAGAAATATAGGTTAGGTTTATTTCTTTATATTTCAACTTTCCGGGGATGCGATGTATAATGATGTTTTTTTTTTTTTTAATTTGTTTCTAGGAAACTATATTGAAGTGGACTTATTGGTTGATTATCATAGAAATGGGGTAAGTATTTTATCTAGTTTGTACCTACTATATGTTTTGGTTATTTCTTTGAGTTTCCCAAATTTTTCTTGTGCTGTGTTAAGAAAACTATTAAAAACAAATAATAAATGGATAAAACAACGGAATTCACGTAAACAATATTTTTGACGATTTTAATTATTATTTTATGATAGCATTATGTTATGTGTAGTATGAACGTGAGCAGTTATTCATTTTGAAATTACTATTTTATTAAATTTATATATAATTTTTGACCATTTTATAATACAGATATTATATATATAGGTGCTATATTTATTACAATACCTACCATTATTATTATCATCCATACATCAGTATTTGAGTCGCTTTTACACTCGTATTATAATATTTTTAATTATTTTCATTTTTTCGATTTACATTTTGAATTTCAAAAATTTTCGTATAATACGATACATAAACATTTGTTTATTTTTAAACGTTATTAGTTTATTACACATACTCGTTACAGCGATTTCACACGATCATATTATACCAGTAAAATATGCAATATATTATAATATATTATTTTTAGAGGTGTGTTTGTGTGCACAATATAATAACTTCGCACGTCGCCGATATAATAATAATGATAATAATAATATATTAATGTAATATTACTTTAAACAGAAATCCATCAATATTCGACCGTGGTCGCGTAACTAATTCGGCATGTAAAGAGTATAATAATATGAAGATTGTATTAAAAACAAAACGATTATTATTATTGTACATGGCGAAATATATAGCATTATTCCAAAATGGTGGGAATCTTTTTGAAAATAGATATAATATATTATTATTATTATTATTATTATTATTATTATTATTATAAACTCTGTGTGTGTTATTATTATTAATAATATTTTTTTTTTTTTTTTTTTACATAACTTGACGCGTATTTCCGGCGCGCTATTTATTCGGTTCGCGCGTATACCTCGGTATACCCAAAACGAGGCGTGAAATCTCGGTATATATACCTATATACTTATATTATGGTAGTTTAGAAGTGGGTGGTATTATACGTCTGGTAGTCCGGTATATAATCGTGAACGAAATATCGTGGGAAGGGGGAAAAATTGGAAATTAATATTTTCACGCGCCGAATTCCTATATAACATTAATATTATATTATAATATATGAAGGTATTATAACGTTATAATATATGCACGTATTATTGTTGTTTTGAAAAATGTTCGTTACATTAATTTATAAATTTATAATAATAATAATATAATATATAAATTATACGCTCACCGCGGTGATGGTGATAGATGCGAGAGAAAATTACTTTTTTCGATCGTATATAATACGCATTTTTTTGTTTTTTACGCCGACGAATAATAATAATTATGTATTATATTATATTATAATGTGAGTATACCAAACCCGACGCGACGCCGTATATAATATGATATTTGTATATTATGAATTTTTTATTTATTTATTTTTTTTAACCGACGGCGAGAAGAATAAAATCGACGGTGAAAAAGCGGCGTCGCGGGTTCTTCGCGTATTTGCATACGATAATAACAGAATCGGACCTCCTGGGCGCAACCGACCCGATTCATCAACCAGTATTGTTCCATATTATATTTTCGACTCGTCTCTTCTGTCCATTTACAATTATAATATTACATTATAATTATTTATTTATTTTTTCACATACGAATATATGATAAAAATATTATAATGTACTCACTTGAGCGGTTATAAGAATGAACTTAATAACCTTAATAACGATTTCATATAATCTCTCTGATGATATTTTCAAAAATTTTTAGAAAAAATCCCGTACTTGTATGGTTTTTTTTATATATAATATTTCATATGGATAGAAAAATAATATTATTTCCTTTCATTATTATTATTACTCGAATTTTTATATAATAAAATGAATTAATATAGTCACCATAAATATTATACCTATTATATTGTTTGAAAAATATAGGAGTTAATAGAATCTAACTCAACGTTTGTGCCAAACGTATTGCAGTATTCTATTAATTACTTATCTCGGAATTAATCAAACATAACTTTTTTCCTCTACTGAAGATAAACCGAAATGCGGTAGGGTTATTTCAATGACTCTTGGTCATTTTTCCTCCTGCAGTAGAACCTATCGATTTATTTTTTATTGACACTTCTTAACCAAAATCATGACTGTTCTTGCATTTCAAACTTAATTAACGTAATCTTATTTGAATCTGAATTTTCAATATCGATTATTCTACATGATTTTATAATTGGAATAATTAGCAAAACAAAAGTAAAATATTGTCAATTCATAAATATATCGTATATTAAAAAAATTACCGTTGTCCGACATCATTTTGTAGATTTTGCTGTACTATAAGAGGGAACGTTAATATTTAGTAAGGAAACGCTAAAAATAAAAAATAAAATGTGTCAAAGAGAGTTTTCAATTCGATCATTGTATATTTTAATGAAATTACTCAATTTTGTTCTTTTATGTAACATAACCAAGTCCCAAGTGTATATTGTTAAAGAAATTAAAATGATAAAAAATATTAAATTATCCTATAGGAAGATACGTTTTTTGTTGATTTTTATTTTGACCAAAAAAAAAAAAAAAAAAAAAGTACACATATAAAATAATAATTATATGTGAAAACAACAAAATTAAACTAACTTGATTTCAACTTTCAGACGTATAGAAATAACTATAAGAAAATATTATACCTATTTTTTTATACCTTATTTTAAATATACGTTTAGGAAAGATTTTTTTTTTTAATTTGCAGTATTATAATAATATTTTATTTAACGTATTATACGAGTATTTATGTTGTTAAACATTTTTACGTTTAAAACGATATTTATTATTATTTTTTTTTCGAATATTTCCAACTATTTAACACAGTGCCTATTTTGTAACAATAAATTTTTTATAGGTAAATATATTAATATGCTACACCTATAACGTACGGCGTGATGAAATACACGTGTATTCCCGACTCGCATTTTACGTCGCAATACGTACCTATTTGTATAAAATTAATACTTCGTACTTATAACACTCATAGTCGTAATATTATTCCGGTCGGCGAGACTCAAGCGCTTGTTTGTGAAAAAAAAAAAAAATAAAACGACATTGTTTTTTAAAACACATACTCGTTTCTGGTTTTTTCTGGTTTATATACCTATGGTACCTATATGCCTATTAGAATACGCGAGGTGAATTTTTAAACACTACGTCGGATCGATGATTAATATTATTATTATAGACGACGATGGTCGAAGCACGCGATTGATATAATATTATATACGAAAGATTTACATTGAATTCGATCGGTTATATAAATAATATATTATAATATATTTATGTTAGTCTAAAAATATATAACATAATTCGATGGCAGAAAGTATCGATCTAAAGATAATCGTATTCGCGAACCATACATTTTAATATTATAATTACAATTTTTATCATTGTAATATTGGTATGACTGACGATAAACGTAAAAAATTATAAAAATATATAGAGTGCATAGAAATCGTTTGAATAACTATAATATTATTATTTGTATTGATAATTTTTGAATATTATATTACTTACATTAGTTTATTTAATAATTATTTTTTAAAAAAAATCATTTAAACGAGTGTTAAAATATTAATGCACGTTATTTAAAAAATAATAAACACTTATAGAGATATAACATTGTTTTAATAATAATATGAACTTGATATTTTAATCAGAAAAACTTCCGTTTCGCGTGTGAGAGCAATGCAAATTCGGAACGAAATTAAATATTATAATATTATAATATGATAATATGTAACCGCGTATATGGTAATAATAAGTTAATAACTAATAATATTATCGTACATATTATTATTACAATATAGTCGTGTACGCGGTTTGTTGTTGATAGTTATTATTATAAAAATACTTTCGCAATACGTTCGTTCCGGAAAGAAAATAGCAGATGTTGTCTGCGTAATTTCTCGCGATTAAATTATACAAAATTATATCGCGATGCAAATTCGTGCCCAGAAACAAGAATGTATAGATGGGTACATAATAATATTATTATCATTATAAAGGTGGATGACGTACGCGCGATGAGTCCGAAGATTCAGTCTTCGATACATACATTATTATATTGCGATTTAAACGGCGCAATTTCATCGTTTTGCGTAATTGAAAATCGGTTTGAATTTTTGCAAACTATATTATTATCGCTTCAACGAACTCGTACAATGTTGGTCGTAAACACGTCTTATCTATACAGCATTTATACCTATTTGAAATTACCCGACACGATTGTTTTTATTATTATTAAAATAACGAAAGTTGTATTTTGAAATTTTGATTTTATAAAAATTTAATATATGATTTTTATAAAATGTATAATATGTACATGATATATTAACTATATTATAATGTAATATTCCAGTATACTAGCCACTAGGTGTTATAATGTAAGTCCATCAGAATGAAAAATCAACCGTAGTATATAAACTATAATATTAAATACACACGCTTGCGTCATTGTGTGTCAACTATAATTTTTACTGCGTAAAATTAAAACGAAAACGAAAGACGCGTTTATTCAAACGATACCTTATGCTTATATATTATAATATTGTATTGTACATTTGTACAACATAACGTTAATGAATATTTTCTATTATTGTCTATTTATGAAATATATAAAAATTACTACTTATTAATTTGACTCTGAGTATTTAATATTTTTGATTTATAATTATAATCATTTTTTTTTAAATTTAATATATTTAACAAACACATACTCGTATTATAATAATAAAAGTGGTCCAATGGAATCGTCATATACTTTACATTTTTTCGTTTTATCAAAATATGAATTCACTGCAAATATCTAAACTCTAATTACTAATTACCTTTTTATATATTATACAATATAATATCATGAAGTTAACGACTAATTTGTTTTTCGTAATAATATAATTAATTGTATATTGTTATTAAACTATATAATATTATTAATATTACGATTTATATTTAGTTAAACGCGTGCCTATTTAGTTTTTTTACTATATTATTATGAGACACACGTTGCCTATAATAGTGTTTATTATTATTATATTGTATTATTGTGTGATTATATTCCATTGTTTTAAGACATTTTCTTTTTGCCCGAATACCGCAATATACATTATGATAACCTGATGAGCAACGTTTTTTTCCGTGTACACGACAATTTATTATTGTTCAGAAATCTCATAAATGCACACTTCCTCGTATTTGCATAAATGTATACCTATGTGACTATATATAAAAAAAACCTATGTGTCCATTATCATTATTTACAACCGTTTGTGAACCCATTAACGGATTGAAAATCGTAAAGTTATATTTTGTGGCACAAGATTATTATAATTTTTAATTTTATGTACGCAGTACGTACAGGGTGACACGTGCCTAACCGGCACTTTTTCCACGGATTTTTTTATATTTTGGAAATTTTTAATTTACTCCACCCAACTAGCATTTTTCGATAGGACTAGGTCACTGTGTATGGTAAGGTATAGAAAAAAGAAAAACGCGGACAGTTTGTATACGGTCTTAAAGTTTTAAAATATATAATAATACCAGATTTTAAAATTGAAATTAACCTATACAATATATAAAGCTATTACTGCATTTATCGTTGTAATACATCTGTGATAATGGAAAATTGTTCTACAAAATTGTCTGTTAAAAATTATATGGTTTTGAGTTTTGACTATAATGTGTACTATAAATACTACGAAAATGATAAACGTTGGAAATGCATAAAGCATAACACGTAAAGAAAAATAATCTATAGTATAATATTAAAATTGCATTCTCATTGCACGTCTTATTTGAACATTTCCAACGTTTATCTTTAAAATTTGTTCGCAGTATCGTGTATTGAAATCCATCTGTTACGAGTTTGGTTTTAATTTAGTAGACGCCGTGGTTGTTGTGTCGTCGTCACAGTTATCGTCTTATTGAATTTGATTTTTGCGATAAACACTTTCATACTTTAAAAGTATATTATTTTATCGTTTAATTTTTATTCCAAACTATTTATATATAACATTTTTACCTATGTAAATATTATATACTAAAAACTTTAAGACCATATAAAAATGTAAAAATTTTAATCAATACATAAATATTATCTGACTATGAACTTCACTCAGAATCGTTTTTCGAATGTAATGATTTATCATTGCATTCAAATTTTAATTAAATTCATCACTATCCTATTAGGATTTGTATCCCTTCCATTTTATATCAAGAGTATCAGCTCTTTTTTTTTTTAAACTTAACTTCATTAAAAGAATCATAAAGAAACGAAATAGAACTTAACATTTTAACTCGTTAACATGCGTATAGTCAATGACCAACTTTGGCTATTATATTGTAAGTTGATTATTTATATAGTTTAAAAACTGTGTTTTTATAATTTCCTCATGCGGTCATCGGATATGTTTTTTGGGGATAAATCCAATGCGGATAATTTCTATTCCGGACATTTTTACCTGTCCGACAGGCCGTCCCAGTATAATGTCCTCGTACCCATATAATATTAATTTATTTTATTATTATTATATGCACGCGACGACACACTCGGGAGTGTCGTTTCGAACAATCTGTTTGCGGTCGCGCAATATAATAATATAATATTACGTTATTATATGTTTGTTCTGCAACGCGACGTTCTAACCTTAAAATAATAATAAAATATTTGCCCATTAGGCGCGATGATCATAATATTATGACGCGAGCGACATTTTTTCCTTTTCACGCATAATCATAATATTATATATAATATTTCCAGACACGAATGTAGTGTATATTATTATATATTATACAGGGCGAACCGAATATCACGTTCCAATAACGGAGGACGTTATTTTTATTATATAATAGTCACGCGAAATTTCGATCACTCTGTATGCGGGTATTATATAAAATACATAAACGCGGACGAAAACAAATAATATACAATATTATAATACACTCGAAAAATATTTCTAATATTTTTACCTATAATATATTATTATTATCTCTCGTTGTTATGTCCTTTCGACCGCACACCCATGTTTGTCGTCGCTGAAAACAAAACTCATTTCCACCGTTATTTTTATTATTGCTGCACGTTGTTTGCACAGGCCGAAACGATAGAACGAGCCGACGATACTTATCGTATATATTATTATTATTATTATTTATTAAATTTCGACGAAACGAATGGGGGGTATATAAGTATTGTATAAATAATAATAATATATTATAACGTCTCGGACGTCTCGTAGGTCCTTCGCAAATATATATAAGAAGAAAAAACCGCCATCGACGACGGTTCTTCTTTCGAAACGTCAAATCTCGTAAAACGATGCACCTGGACATTCACACCTTATTTATACGAGCGATATAACGCATTATTATCGTCGTTCGTTTCGTAAATGTTTGCATACTGCTTGTACGTGTAATATTATTATTATACGATATTATATATAATATTATATTTAACCGACGGACGAAACGCGCGTATTTCCTCCGACCCAAAAAGCAGAACGTGCATAATATACAGAGTGATGGAGAAAACGATTATAATATAATGTATGATACGCGGCGTAAATAATTATTGGTCAACAGACGCGTAGGTACACCTTTTTTTTTTTTTTTTTTTTTTTTGAACCGCGTATACCGTTTTTTATATACCATTAAACGTGTATACTGTATATATTTAATATAATATAATATGTATTAATGTATTATCGATCATTATATTATTTTTATTTTCACTCATGGTAGATACATCATAAAAAAAAAAAAAAAAAACGCTAATTCTCGTTAAGTTAATACTTAATATATACTTTGTTATTATTAAAAAATAATAATAAATAGACCGAAAAATGAAAAAAATTGGCTGTTTCTAACTAAATTCAATTCGTTCGTGCACTGCAGAATTATTTATTTTTATACGATTTGACGATACGATATACGTGTACACTGTATATGGTATATAATAGTTCGTGTTTGTTATTATAACGTCCAAGTATTATTATAATATACCTACGTAATGTTATTAAATTGTCGGATATTTTCAGACGAGTCGCGTTCTCTGATTTTATCGATTCCGATCGTTAACAATAATTTTATTCGCTATTTTTATTATAAGCACGTTATAATAATAATCGTGTAGGTATATTATACGTGCGGATCAATGAGATCATCTATGCGGTTTCATCTCGTCGGTGATTTTCTTTTTTTTTAGGACCGTGTCCGTATTAAAATAATAATATAATATATTATAATCGCGTGTGATTTACAACGCGATTATCGACGACGAAAATAATAGGTACATCTGCCGAGTAAATTAATAATAATAATAATAATAGTAAGCGGTATATCATATTATTATGTATATTGATAAATTATCGGACCGTCGCCGTGACTGGTTTTAGCCAGTTTTATATTATTATAATAATAATAATCATAATATTATCCTAATATTTATTGCGTTCCGAAAAAAATAAAATAAAAAAAATAAAATAAAATGAATAAAAGATAAAAAGCAGGCGGGCGATGTCATTTATTCGTACGAACGAAAAAATCATTATAGTATTAAAGACGTTATTAATAATAATAAAAAAATGAATGAAACGAGTTTTTAAAAACAAACGTGTGCCTTTTACACGTGGTCAGTTATTTGTTTCGTCTATCGGTTAGCGGTCCGACCGCACCTTTCGTGTCGAATATCTCACATCCGTCGCATCCGTAAAAAATGTATATAATAATATATGTTATGCAATAATTCGTAATTCGGGTAGAGGTAGACGCTGCAAAATTATTATAATGATCGGTAATATATTATATTATAATATATACTCGTATATATAGGTACAGGTGATTGCAATGGTGTGTTTTAAATGTATATAGGATGGAAAATTTTAAGTATACAATCTTCGTCGATTATGTAACATTTAAATGTAAAATTTCACGTTCTTTTTTTTGTAAAAGTTCTTTTTTTTTGTAAAAGACATAATAATGAGCTATATGATCTATATAATAGACCCGAAAATATAGTGAATGAAATAAAAAGAAAAAGGTTGGAATGGGTAGGTCACGCGTGGAGGAAACCGGAAGCCCTGATAAAGACGGTTCTATAAGAAAGTCCAAGAGGGAATAGGCCTTTGGGAAGACCCCGAATGAGATGGGAGGACTGCGTCAAAAGTGACGTAGCAGTCTTTTATCCGGATGAAGATTGGCATATTTTGAAGCAAAATCGAGATGGATGGAGAAAGTTATGTTTGGATGCGTGGTCTAAACTCTAAAAGGCAGTAAAAAAAAAATATGAATAAAAAAAATAAAAAAAATATAATAATAATAAGAACAACAATAATAATACAATAATCCAAATATAAAATATTTACGAAATCTTATCGATGCCGCTCACCCGCTGGTATTATATATATATATATATTTATATAAATAATATAATATTATACGTTACGGTTTATTTTTTTGTGAATGAAAAATCGGCGGTCATTCATATTATTTTATTACACACGATCTATAGTATATACTATATATAATATATGATTAATATATTATAATAATATGTACTCACCTTTACAACAATAACGTATCATATTAATAATATAATGATAATAAGTGTATGGACGAAAAGAGTATACCTATATATTGTATTATAATAATATGATATCATCCCGTGGGTTGTCTTTTCCACAAGCTAAGAACATTAATTATTTCATTTCCTGTTTTAATCAATCGCTATTTTTTATCGTCCCGTGGTAGTTATATATGTATATCGTATATGTATATATACACACACACATATAGGTATATATAATATGTGTCTTCTCGCGACTTATTCGGTGTTTTATACCGCGATTACCAACTATAATATAAGCGGTATTTAATTATTAGGTATAACGTTCTACAAATATTATAATAGCATATTATGTATATCATTGAGGTTAAATTAGAAAAAACACCAAGAGGTAGTTTTTAGATACCAGTTAAAATGGTCATAATTATAATTTTAGGTGGTCATGTAAACATAATATGTACTTACGTATTAATACAACGATGTTATAACCGTATTATAAT
>JAIUCT010000133.1:94721-107258 GCA_021307375.1 Tetraneura akinire | reverse complement strand
TATTATAATAATATTACAATATACTCATTTGATAGTTATAAAAACGACAATTTTTATTTTATGATAATTGATAATTATTGTCGGTTTTCACCATGTGAACATTTATCGATTTTATTTTTCAACATTATCCCCATATAATTATTATTATTTATAATATATACGAATAAGATTAACGTGTACCTACGCGTATATAATATAACACTCACCGAAAACGTTGAATAATGAATTTGTGTCTATCGCGGCCACGGACATTATAATATTGCCGTGGTATATTATTATACATTATCATGTTTTATACCTGGTTCATAATGCGGTATGACTAAGTAACGAGGCTTGTCTAATATATATATATACTGGTACTATATAATCGAGATAAATACCCGTGTATAATATATTTTATAATTTTACGTTCGCGCATACGTAATTGTACCTATAAATATAGTAGGTACTATACATACATAAATGATAAATTTTGTTTTGTGGTCGATGCGTTAAAATGTATAAAATATTATCATAGTATAATATTATAATAATATCACTGCATGCGTCCGATAATAATTAAACATTTTGTTTTAAAATTTTTACGAAATAAATAAAAATAAATTTATATAAGTTCCTAAAAAAATATCTCGGTCACCGTTCGCAATATTTTGATAACGCGTTGTATGCTTTAATTTCCTTTTGGGAAAACGAAAATTCTTCTTTTTTTGTTCTTATTATAATTATATACGGGGTGATTGTGGTTATACGTTGCCTAATAATACGTAATTATAAATTTCGTACCTGCTCGTAAAATCTAATATAGTCGTGTAAAATATGAATATAATATAATATATTATATCAAACTATCTATGAGACAATTATTTTACAATATATTTTATATGAATTTGTATCGAATTATGGCGTATGCGCTATACCGAGACAAAATATGATACGGATTATATAAAATTATATAAATTTGACCTCACTTATGAGATGCGTCGAGGAAATAGTTAAAAAGCCAAAATTTTCAACTGACCCTTCGAAACGAAATGGTTTCGTTATATTTTTTCCAATATATAAATATATAACACTACTTAAACGCGTATAATCAATATTTTTATAATGTTAATATAATATTCCAATTATTTTATATTTAATATATGTTTATCATGTATCGAAACAATTATAATTTTGTGAACATTTTTACAAGAACGGCATTATTCAAATAGCTCGAATACCGCCGATATCTTCGAATCGACGTTATAGCTGTGTACGAGTACCTGTAATATTATTAATTATTATTATTATTATTATTATTTTAATTTATAATATATATTTCAGAATATTATCAACGCGAACTTCTGACGATGACCGGATGTCGATTTCCCATTAGCATCCGAGGGATAGAAGATGCATATTTTAAACGGGGAGGTGAGGAATCAATCCGTCGGACAAACACATACCCGTGTCGTATGCATAATATTAATAAAGAAGAGGAAATGCGCGCCTTGGTCAATCGATCGACGATTAATTATATTATGTATAATACGCATACATATATAAATTATTATTATTATTAAATGTAAGTTTTTAATTATTGGTATTGGTCACGCGGCAAGAGGAGGTCCCGCACGTGACCCGCGTGCATATCGACACCCCCCGCGAGGTCTACGAGTGTTTTATACATATACCTATATACGTTTTTGTGATTTTTTAATAATTTTTTATTCAATCGTTTCGATGTATATACGAATAATAATAATATTAGTTTTCAATTTTATAATCGTTTATATACCTAAATTATTATATTAATAATTGAAAACGACCAGACGATCGCACGCTTGCGCTAGACGTTATCCATATTATTATAAATTATTATTATTACTCTCGTGTATTTTGGTCGTTATACATAAATATAAATAAATATACGTATATGCGCATATTATATTATTATATGTTTACGTCGTCGTGCGGTTATTGTGCGGTCCATCGTGCCATAATATAGTATAATATTATGTTATAAACCATATTGACCGCGCGTATTATAAACAGTTACGCGGTATATACCTATAGCTATATGAGTTATAAAATTCATAATATTATAATCCATCTAACGCGCGTATTTCTGAAATTGAATTTTTTATTATATTAAAAAACGTATTTTTTTCAATTTATTCGCGCGGTCGGAATCAGCTGTATTATATTATGCTTATAAATTATATATCTTTTATATATATATATATAAAAAAAAAATCCTATAATATAATATAGTGTTTTCATAAATATTACGACTGCAGGAAACGAAACTGTTAACGACCATTAGTGTAATTGAAAGTTAAAATTTTATTTATCATATCGTACGATAATAATAATAATAACCAATATTATTTATTTACTATTTTAATTATATTTTGTTGTATATTATTATTATATTATAATATTATGCTCTATGCGGGAAACTTTAACGAGTGGTGAGAACATAATTCAAACGGTATTAACGAAACAAGATCGTTTTTATTGCCACGCACATGGGTGTTTTTTATATTTGGATTTTTAAGAAAACGCATTTAAGCAACACGTCCGGCTTTAGGTATAAGCGTGTGACTATAAATGTAATAATAAAAATACGATCGAAATAATAAAATATTCGATACAACACTATAATATTAAAATTCAATATTTATTCAGTCTTAAGATTAATCATATTATAATTTATGCATAGTAAAAAATAAGTATTTATTATATAATATTATCGCAAAATAGAAACGACTATGATCGTTATATATTAAAATATTGAATATAATAGAATGGAATACATGATATGTTTTATACTCTTTGATCAAATGTTTTAATTTTGTTTACACTTGTATAACACAGTGTAATAATCATAATAATTTTTTTACATTTTTTCTTCAATATTAAAAATTTTTATTTTTTGAAAATATTATAATATAATTTGTATGTCTCATATAATAACTTATTTTTAATTAATTAATTTTTTGGCGATACAATCTCAAATTGATACATATATCCATTTTTTTTTTTTTTGTGAGTAAACAATCATATAAAAATACTTAATGAATTACTCCGTACGTAAATAAAACATTATTGAAATCATCTACTAATAAATGAATAAGTATACGTATATTATTACATATGCATAAATGTAGATATAAATTGCATATATACATATATATATATATATATATATTTACTTGTATTAATATAATAATATTCAATTAAATCACGATAAATATTTTAAATGGGTAGTATCATATTTTATTATATTATAAATTTATTATTATTTGTTTTGCGAAAGTCGACTAATTTAAAAACAATCACTATACTATTTAATTAAAAATTTTCATAATGAATTATGATTTTAAATAAATAATTGATTTATGCTTATTATCGTGCTCTTTCAGTTTGATTGCGTTAAAAGTTTCTTTTAATGACATATATTATATATGAACGTTGTTATTCGCGTTGAACTTGTGAATGAAAAACATAAATATATTAACAATAAAAGTATGAATGAATACACGCTTTTTTAATTAGCGATTAATTTTAATTAAAAATAATTTATTCATAAATCGATATTCAATATACCAAGAAATCATCGCCATATATAATAATGTTCGAACAGGTTTTATAGCGCTAAAATCCATTTGAAAGAATATTATAATTCTTTTCATATTATATTATTATTATTATTATATTCTAAAGCCGGCGCCACACTTGCGCATTTCGGTGTAATGTAATTGTAATGTAACATTGCGGACTGAATGTTCGTGTTCGTGTTCGTCATCTAATTAGTGTTCTAGTGTGGCAGGGTATTCGCGCGCATTTGCTCGAATATTATGCTCGCTGTCGATCCATCAGTTGTTCGCTTGTTTTCAAGGCAACATGTCAGAATTACAAGTGACGTATGCGGCTTTTATTTTAATAAAATATATAGAGGACAAACGTAAAAAAGAAAAACGGTTAAATGAAAAAAAAAAAAGAAGATGGTGGCAAACAAATTTATATGCGAGAAGAAACCAAGAAACAAATTTAATTACGGACCTTCGGTCTCAAGAATTAACAGGACAATTTAATAATTTTGTTAGAATGTCATCAATGGATTTTGAATATTTAATACAATTATTAGGTCCTAAAATTGCTAAGAAGGATACAACATTTCTTATAAGAGAATATATATAATAAATTCATATATTATACATCTATAATAATAATAATTAATAATATTATTTATTATTTAAAAAAGACGTAATAATTTAACTAGCTAGAATTAATTGTTACGCGGTTTTGTTGCGCAGTGCTAAAAATGACGGCCACACTTGCGCACGAATCGAACCGAACAACCGCGAATGTTCGTCAGTTTATCCATCGAGTTCGGATCGACTCCGCAACACAACATTTGTTGCAGTAACACTGTCCACACTTGCGCATTTCGCCGCAATGGTACAGTTACATTACAGTTACATTACACCGAAATGCGCAAGTGTGGCGCCGGCTTAATAGGTACGAAATAATATCGTTTTTTATTATTTGATATACCTAGTATATAATATAATATAAACACACAATTGTTCTATTATTAATAATAATTATATAAGTATATATTATAAATCTTACTTAAATAGAAATTTGTAGAAATATAATATTAAAATATATAAACATACGTATATAATTAACTAATATTGTATCGAATAAACAATAAAATACCTACGTATTTGTATTGGTATTAATTAACCAATATCCTTGGGGAAAAAATATTATCGTTTTGCGCATACTATAGGTAATGTGATTCTATAGATAGATAATCAATTATATCTCTTATTATAAATATTTATAAAAAAAAAAAAAAAAAAAAATAGTAAAATTATGCTACTGGATGTCAGTTTTTACAATATTAATAATATTAATAAATGTATATTATTAAAAATTATAATAAACAATAAAGTTGATAATAAAAATTATATAATGAAAATATGTTTTGTCAAGTTACAATTAAATTTAACGAGCGTTAAGTAGATATAGATTTTAAGTACATTAAAAAGAGTCCCGTATCGAGAGCGTAGAGGCTTAATATGAATTACTGTATATATCCTGAACCTCATACCTGAGCATAGTTTTTGGCGCATCGGGTGTCATTAGTGAGAAAAGAAGTTAACTTTTAAGCCATACAAATACGTATTTATGTATAACATTATAATAATAACATAAATAAAAATTTTTAAATAGGTTAGAAATATATTTGTAAAACAATTATACTCGTATAATAATACCATTATAATAATAATCATAATAATATATATAGGTAGGTAATAATAATCAATATAAATGAGAGGAACGTTATCGGCAACACAATTTTTAATAATTAATATGAAAGAAAGTAGCTAACGCTAGCGTTTATATGCACTTACACAATTTTAAAAGTGTTTATACGCACTAATATAATTTTATAAAACACAAGAGGCCCGTCGGTCAACCAATAAAAATATATGTGTGGTGCACCACTCACTTTAACACGAGGAACTCACAACACCCGCTGCAGCCGGACAATACAATCCGACATCAAATACAGAAATCACGTTATCACAAACTGCTGGTAAATACTTTACAACCCAATTATTGTGGACAGCAATTTAATGAAGGCAATATAATTGCTACGAACGATGTTTACCAAACAGCTATTCACAAATTCACGATACAAAAACGTGGTTTCAACACAATGGCCGCAGACAGGAGTACAGGAAGAACACACAACAGTCCTGTGGTACGGACGACAAAATACAAAGAATACACGACGGATTTACAAATTACAACGGTCGGTTACTCACAAATTGAAACTTAAAAACGATACTTCAGTGTCACCTATAGCACTAATTAAAACACAACACTAAAACTAAATAATATAGGTGACACTGAAGCTTAAAGACTTTTTAACTTAAAACTATTTGAAATACATTTTTAAAGACCGATAATAGAATATAGATAATAGAATAGAAGATACGCCGACCGCGAAAGCACACCGATGTCAACCACCAACAGTAGATAGCGTGGCATCCAAACACCGGTGCACGACCACGGCACAACATAATATCAGCGGGAAACACAACATTTTAATATTGAGATTGAACAATGGTAGACTAGGTATAGTTGATTGCTTGCTCAACATAATCTACAATATTGTTCCCACTGACGACTTAGACATAAGATACTTAGTCCAATTTCGTTATTTATTCTTAAATTACTAATTTATCGTATATAAATATATAATTGTTTTTTTTTTTTTTTAACTATTTGAAAATTCCTAAATTATTATCAATATGATATTATTCTTTATATTCGGAGTCATCAGTGAACACAATTGTAGATTGTGTTGAGCAAGCAACCAACTAGCTAGTCAATTAGAATAGCCTATGTAGTGCGGTAGCTTTTATAAAAATAAAATTAAAGTGTACTTTAAGTCATTGTTGTAATTGCCTAACCTCACTTTTCTTTGCGTTTACAAAATTAGAGTATTTGTACCTACTATTGTATATATATATATAATATATTTTTCTTTAATGTGAGGATGCCTATGAGGAAGTTAAAGATAATCTGCCGTGTTTCTACCTTAGATATCACGTACGCGGTATGCATTTTATAATTCTAAAGCTGGACGCGCACTACTTAGAATCGAATCGGATCGGATCGGATCGGAACCGTTTCGGTCGGTTCAGAAACGTTTGCTCGCTCGCACTATATCGGAACACGTTCGTCTAGAATCGGCAACTTTTCATTTTTATTGCTTTTACCCAATAGAGTAACAGTAGCTAACTCAAACAGTAGACGTGTAGTGAAACGAAATATTTTTACTCAATTTAAATTTAATAAGTATTACTACTATTTATTAATTTTTCATGATGAGTAGTTCGTTAGAAGAAGACATTATGATTCCGTTAGCTTGTCGTAATATAGTAATACAATATACGAGTACACAATAGAAATCTTCTACACTTGTAATAGTGAACTAATAATTAATATCATGTCACATGTGACAAACTGATAATGTGATATTATAATATAATATCATATACCAAACATCAACTTTATATTTAATTATTTTGTTTGATAATAAATAATATACCTAAATAATAATAATCTAATATCTAAATAATATCGGAGCGATCGGACCTTCGGAATTTATTGCTATTTGTAGCATGACGGACGGTTCCGATTTGATCCGAATGTGCTTTGCCAAGCCGACCGTTAGTAGTGCGCGTCCAGCTTAAGATTCAACCAAGAATGTCAAAGGAAATAATGAGGAAAGTGTTGTTATGAACCCCTGAATATTTTATTTTATATTCAAGTATATTATTTAATATTAATAATGTTAAAACACAGAGCATCAGGAATTGTGTGTTGGACGGCGACGAGTGAAAAGGATATGCTGAACATGCACATTATGGTCAACACTCGTCACCGTCCTCGCGATACGACGGAGCCCAGTCAGTCTTGAAACTACGTAAAAACAGACAAGTTGTACACCGATATTTGTTTAATTAATAAACACAGTTATTAAAATTATTTTTGTTAAGCGTTCATTTTATTATTTTAAATTGTTGTGCTAAGTTCATAACATTTTTTGGTGGCAGCGGTGCGATACGGAAGTATTTCAGTGTTCGCTCGAAGAATAATTATAACTGCAATTCGGTAAAAGTACTAAAAAAAAAGTCTTGTCTCCGCGTTATAACCGGTTTTTATAACGATCGGTTGAAATCGTTCAAGATTCACAGAAAATTCAGAAACTACGCAGAATATTCCAGGAACTTTTAGAAGAAAATTTGTAAGATTATTAGTTTAAATACGTATTAGTGGCCGCCGCGCGTGTCATCAAAGTCAGTGGGTGCGCCGCGCGTGTCATCAAGGTCAGTGAGTGCGCCGCCGTAGTGATTTGTGCCGCCGCCGCTGTTCGCGTTGTCTGGGTACAACCGGTGCTGTCGAGTTACGTCAGAACGCGAGGCGGGACTTCAGAAATTTTCGTCGTCGGGGAGCCGCCGCTGACGTCACAAACGATACGTCACACGTGCGCCGCCGTTATTCGAAGGGCGTCGACTGGTGGTTATAACAATCGAATCGGTTGTTAAAATTGTCATCAATAGAACAATCGGGAGACAGAGCATCGTCGGGTGTTTACATTGCAAGGTGTGGACGCTGCATTACAAATTCAGTATAGAGAATGTCATTTTTTATTAAATTGGCGGTATTGTAAGTAATAAAAAAAAAAAATCAGAAAATTTACTAACCCAATTTAATAATAGTACATTTGTTTAGTCACTTTAATATTTTAATTATATCATTGTTATAATTTTTTTTTTTTTTTTTACTAACACATCATAGATTAGTAGCAGATCCTTAATGATATAGGGGAATACAGAAAATTAGTTAATGCATAACTCTATAGATAATAGTAGTGATACTTCCTCAGAAAATTCGGATAGTGACAACAATTCTGATTATACGGGGATTCCTCGTCCTACTCCCCGTGTCAGTCTCCCTGTTCGATTTGCTAATCCTAATATTCCTGGAGCTGAACGACCAGTAGCCGAAATCTCGATAGATAATTTATTAGTAGGTCGTACAGATCAATTAGTAGACAATAACGAAACTCTTTTCCAGAACATAAACAGAAATTTGTTGGAAGTAGATAGGGTTATTGATACTACTGCAAATATTTTAGCGCAGACTATTAATATTGATAACATGGAAAACAACGGAACATTATTGGATCATACCATTAGAGAACCGGGAACCTCTCGAGAACCTAACGACAATTCGCAGGACATCCCAGCAGGACAAGACCTATCTAATAGGAATGAAACATTCTCTAATAATATTCAGAATCATGTAGCAGAACCTTCAAACAGATCGGACCGATCTGTCGACACCATTGGGTTGGAAGCAGCTTTAAAGCTGTTACCGTCGACATTTAGTGGTGTCAACCAGGAAGATTTGGAGTTATTTTTAGAGCAATGCGAATTTGCAATAATGTGTGCTAATGATAAAGCAAAACCCCGCTTATTGCAAGGGATATTGGTGAGGTTAACCGGCAAGGCAAGAGCAGCAATAAAATTTCGAACAATAAATTCCTGGAATGAACTAAAAGAAACTTTGAAAAAATCATTGGAACCACAACAGACCACTACACATTTGTATCTGGAATTATATTCGAGCAAGCAGAAAATTGGAGAAGACGTGATGGCATACTCCACACGAATAGAAACATTACAGACACTCATATTGGAACAAGAAACTAGCGGAAAATCAATGGAAGCAGCCACAGCCTTGGAAAATAGTTTAAAAGCACAGACAATTCAGGTATTCATTGAAGGGTTAGGAAAATTAAAAGATTTCATTAAAGCAAGAAACCCGCCAACCTTAGAGAAGGCTATCCAAGCTGCGAGAGAAGAGGAACGAGTACAAAAGTCACTCGCGGAATCCAAAAGGTTTTATGAGGATGGAGGCAGAAATAGCAGGAGAGTTAGTAGTGCGAAACCAAGTACTCCTTGCTACCATTGCAAAGAAATGGGACATTGGGCTAGAGACTGTACGCTGAAGGCTACATCGTCTGCTATCCCGGCTCGAATAAACACAATTATTTGTAACTATTGCAAAAAGCCAGGACACAAAAAAGAGGTTTGTCGAAAATTAAAATATGTAACGTCACAACGAAATTCGGCAACAACAGAAAATCAGACAAAAACGGGAAATGCCACACAGTCGGGAGTCAACGGCGGACGCCCGGCTGGAAGTATAAAAACCGCCGCAATTTCATTCCACGAGTCGTCCTGAGTACTACAGCAAAGCAGAAACTTGAAGAAGATCACATAATTTGTAAAAGTTATCAGACCATTAAGAATCAGATCAGACTATTACTCGATTCTGGAAGTGATTTAAATTTAATCAAATTATCGGCTTTTAAAGATAACGTAATGGTATATGACCAAACCATTTATCAACTTAAAGGTATCACAGAACATTGTATAACTACATTAGGTTCAGTCAACCTACAAATTCAAATTGGTAGCGATACTCGTGCTACTGAATTCCATGTCGTACATTCGTCGTTCCCAGTACCTCATGAAGGAATCTTGGGAAAACCTTTCATAGTAGGGCAAGAGACAATCATCAATTACCAGACAAAAGAATTAATACTCACAGATCCTTCTGAAATTACCTTAGAACCACGAGCAGAGACTCTCATGGCTGTTCAAGCACAGGACTTTACAGAAAATTCGAATATATTAATTCCCAATCAGAACATTACAGAATCTATTTTATGTGGCAATGTTGTCACTTCTGTCAAGGATAACTCTGTATGGCTAACAGTAATAAATCCAACCGAACAGCCTATCACTATTAAAGTTCCTACGTTGCGAAACCTAGTACATGAGGAGTACAAAGAAGCTTGCATACATGCTGCATTGGTGCAGCCACACGCAGAGACTTTAACAGGTGTTAAGCGTTTAGCACAATTAGAAAAGAACCTTCGGACCGACCATTTGAATTCTGAAGAAAAGAATTCACTACTGATGATATGCAAAGAATATTCAGATCTTTTTTATTTGGATGGGGACAAAATTACTGCGACCACAGCGGTAGCACACGAAATCCGAACCTCCGAAGCTGTGCAACCCATCCACGAGAAACCTTATCGATTACCTGCAAGACATCGTCAAGAAATTTCTGACCAAATGGAGGCCTTAGAACAGGATGGTGTAATTGCGCAAAGTGATTCGCCATGGAACGCTCCTCTCCTAGTGGTTCCTAAGAAAGCTGATGTCAATGGTAAGGTTAAGTACCGAGTGTGTGTTGATTTTCGCAGACTAAACCAAGTCACTGTAGGAGACGCATTCCCTCTACCAAACATTACAGACATTCTTGACCAATTGGGAAAATCCAAATATTATAGCACGCTCGATTTGGCCCAGGGCTATCATCAAGTCCCGATGAACCCATCAGATAGGGAAAAAACGGCATTTTCTACCGATAAAGGTCACTACGAATTTTTACGCATGCCTTTTGGATTAAAGGGTGCTCCCGGAACATTTCAGAGACTCATGAATAAGGTATTAGCAGGATTAAATGGATTAAAAGCATTCGTGTACTTGGACGATATAATCATTTATGCCAAAGACCTTACAGACCATTCGCAGAAACTTCGAGATATTTTTGATCGACTCCGACGGTATAATTTAAAGTTACAACCATTAAAGTGTGAGTTCCTCAGAAAGGAAGTAACTTATCTAGGTCATCTAATCACTGACGAAGGGGTTAAACCGGACCCTCAGAAAATTGAATGCGTACGAAATTTCCCAGTGCCGACTAACGTTAAGGAAGTAAAATCCTTCCTTGGACTATCCGGTTATTACAGAAAATTTATTCAGAATTACGGACAAATAGCAAAACCACTAACTTCGTTGTTAAAAAAAGATGCTCCCTACAATTGGACAGAATCGTGTCAACAGGCTTTCGAAACATTAAAAAACTGTTTAACACAAGCCCCAATTTTACAATATCCAGACTTTTCGAAACCTTTCAATCTGACTTGCGATGCGAGTAACTATGCTATTGGATGTGTGCTCTCACAGGGTCCTATTGGTCAAGATCTACCAATAGCATATGCATCCAGAACATTGAATAAAGCTGAAATAAATTATAATACTACTGAGAAGGAACTTTCCAGTATAGTTTGGGGAATAAAAGTATTTCGACCATATCTTTTCGGTCAGCAATTTCATATAGTCACAGATCATCGTGCCTTATTATGGTTATTCAATTTGAAGGATCCTGGCTCACGGCTTACACGTTGGCGCCTTAAGCTAGAGGAATACCAGTACACCATTCATTATAAGGCCGGAACAAGTAACACAAATGCGGATGCTCTTAGTAGGATTCATCGAGTTGTTACCAGATCCCAAAATCAAGAAACTTCAGAAACTCCAGAAACTTCAGAACCTCCAGAAACTTCAGAATCTTCAGAACATCCAGAAACTTCAGAAACTCCAGACACTTCAGAAACTCCAGAAATTTTAGGATCTCCGGAAACTTCACAACCTACGAAAATTACCGAATATTCAGACGATTATCAACAGTTCGTACAAGCCGACTCAAGGTTAAAGAAAGCAACATCCAATGTTCTAGAAATACAAGGAGACCTTTTCAATTGCGAACCAGACGTCTCTCTGATGCATGTGGTCTCAGCCGATTTTAGAATGACTAGTGGAATATCATTAATCATGAGAAGAAAATTTGGAAAAGTGGCACAATTAAAGAAATTACAGAAAACTGTTACGGAAGTTGTTTCTTTGGAAATGGAGCAAAGAACCATATTCTACCTCATTACTAAGGAACATTACTGGCAGAAGTCTACATACGCACAACTATTCCAGAGCCTCCAGAACCTAAAGAAAATTTGTCTGGAACGCCAGATTACGCAATTAGCATGTACTCAACTAGATTGCGGGAAGGACGGACTAAAATGGGAAATAGTTCGATCCATGC
>JAIUCT010000133.1:83479-94621 GCA_021307375.1 Tetraneura akinire | reverse complement strand
GTTCAAGTGTTTACACAAGAGGAACCATCGGAAGAAGACAAGATACGCATACTCAAAGAATTCCATGATACTCCTTTAGGGGGTCATCAAGGAATATCACGTACTGTTCAGAGGATTTCACAACAGTATAAATGGAAAGGAATGAGACAGATGATTAAAGATTATGTTAGAAAATGCGAAATTTGTCAACGCAACAAGACTTCAAATCGCTCAGTCAAGGAGCCTATGGTGATTACCACCACTGCTTCCAGATCATTTGAAAAGATATTTATGGATATTGTCGGTCCATTACCCAAATCACACAAAGGAAATATATTCATTCTAACTCTACAAGATGACCTCACTAAATTTGCATGGGCCACTCCCATGATCAATCATGAAGCAAACACAGTTGCCTATCATTTTGTAACCCAATTTGTGTGTTTGCATGGACTACCTAAAAGTATTGTAACTGACTGTGGTACGGAATTTCTAAGTAAAATTTTTAAAGAAGTATGTCAACTTCTAAAAATCAAGCAAACTTCCACTACACCGTATCACCCACAGAGCAATGGTTCTTTGGAACGAAGTCACAGAACATTAGCAGAATATTTACGCAGTTTTGTTCAGAAGGACAATCAGAATTGGGATTCATATATTCCATTTGCAATGTTTTGCCATAATTCCACAGTTCATACTTCAACGAACTTTCAGCCGTATGAATTGGTTTATGGTCATCAGATAACCGTTCCTAGTTCTTTTAATCATAATCCGGAACCTCAATACAATTACCAAGATTATTATTTTGAATTGAAAAAGCAGATGCAGGAAGCACATCAACAAGCAAAAACAAACTTAGAAGTTAATAAACTCAAATCAAAAGAACATTACGATAAAAAAGTAATTCCACTGAAAATTCGAATAGGTGATAAAGTGTTAGTACAGGAAAAAGCCAGTAAAGGCAAGTTGTCTCCAAAATGGTTAGGGCCATATCCTGTCATTGAAATTCGTGATAAATCACCTAATATAACAATTTTAAAACGAAACAAACCAGTAACTTTACACAGAAATCTTTTAAAACTGTATCATGACCAATATTGAAATTATGTTCCAGATTATTAGCGATATCAAAATGCAGAACTTCCGAATTAACAAATCATAAAATTAAATTGACTACATTCAACAAAACCATGGGGTTATATTATGAACATCATGGGCAAGTCAGAATATCACATCTTAATTGGAATTTGATAACATACCTCGACCTCGGTACACAGGCTTCAAGGTATCACACACTATTGACACAAGCGCAAGCAACTTCGAAAGCTTGTACAAAATTAGCCGATGATTTCAAGCCCACGGAAATAGGAGACATATGTAAACAATTTTTACGTCAATTCCGACAAGCGACTTTACCACATCTCTATGAGATAGAGACAAACCATCGTAGTATGATGTTGTCTATCGGGTACAATGACACCGATAACTCTAGAGTTAGACGAGGAGTGTTTCGGACCTTTGGACGTTTAGCTAATGTCTTACATGGCGTATATACAAAATTAGACTTACAGATAATTTATGACAAGGTATTTGAATTAGCAACCAGTAAAGCACAGAACATAAATTACATACACGATTCAACTAGGATAATACGTACCGAATTAGATAAGTTGAATAATACCCTACAGAACATTACAGAACACCAACGTAACTTAGAAAGCAATATACAATATTTACAAAACCAATTAACAGAGAGTATTGTAAATATCAACACCAATACTTTACGCACAAAATTGTTGGAACAAATAATGTTATTCGACATAACATTAAATCAATATGCATATGAAACCCAGAACCTCATCGCAATAATAAATGCAGCTTTAGATGGCAAAATCCATACCAGTGTGTTCACTCCAGAAACTTTAATCAGAGAATTAAAAGAAATTAAGATGAACCTACCATTAGGAACAGCGCTTCCAATAGAAATACATTCAGAATCTATGATGGATTATTTCAGAATCTCCGAAATAACAATATTTCACCAAGCAGACTATTTGATATTTACCATAAGTATTCCTCTGATATCCACTGAATGGTATTCCATATACCATCCAATTCCAATTCCTATTCCGTATAATCAGAAAACATTGATATTAATCAGTCCTGAAATCGATTACTTAGCGAAAAGTAACGACGATGAAAAATTTTTCACATTAAGGTTAGAACAATGGGAATCCTGTTTAAAATTCGAATCTTATAAAATTTGTAAAGGTCATGAACCAATTTTTCACCGTTCTAGTTCTAGACTATGTGAATTATCATTATTAGATAACCCGCAGAACATACCGGAAACTTGTATAATAAAATTGGTTTCTTTGGAAACGGCAATTTGGCATAGGTTATCATTAACCAATTCTTGGATATATTATACAAAACCTGATTTTTGTACAACAGTTTGTTCAGATACTTCGCAAAATTCGAGATTTGAAATATCAGGTGTAGGTAGGATAACTATTCCAGAGTTCTGTGAAATTCATACGGAAAATTATATATTTATGCCATTGCACAAAAACTTAAGGAATGTTAATTTTGACATTGTACCAGAAACTTATAAGAATAATATACTAGATACTTTAACAGAAACTCTAAAAGTTGTTAATCCTCAGAACTTAACAAACATTGATGTAATCAAAGATCTTAATTATTTAGCACAGAAATCTATGAATATTAAGGATCTGATACACAGACCATCCGAATTTTTAATATTTCTAAAAGCAGAATTTCATGTAGTAATATTATATCATATCGTAATGATAGTAATATTTATTAATGTATATGTAATATTTAAATACAAAAATGAATTAGTGAGAATGTACTCGCCGGAAATACCGGAATTAGAAATTGTAAAGAGGCAAGTAGAACCACTACAGTCTCTCGAAACCTTATAAATTGTATTGTAATTTTGTTTTTTTTTAATAAATTTTGTAAGAAACTCTTATTGTAAGGTATTAATACTGAACTGGTCTCCGATATATTTCAGATAATTATTCAGAAAATTTAGACAATTTCGACAATTCAGAATATTCAGAGGATTTTGAGAATTTGTTTTAACACAGGATGATACACGTTGGTCTAAGGACCCCCGTGTCTCATTTAGTCTGGGGGGTGTTATGAACCCCTGAATATTTTATTTTATATTCAAGTATATTATTTAATATTAATAATGTTAAAACACAGAGCATCAGGAATTGTGTGTTGGACGGCGACGAGTGAAAAGGATATGCTGAACATGCACATTATGGTCAACACTCGTCACCGTCCTCGCGATACGACGGAGCCCAGTCAGTCTTGAAACTACGTAAAAACAGACAAGTTGTACACCGATATTTGTTTAATTAATAATCACAGTTATTAAAATTATTTTTGTTAAGCGTTCATTTTATTATTTTAAATTGTTGTGCTAAGTTCATAACAGTGTAAAGAAGCATCTGTGTTTATCTTATTAGAGGAGGTGCTCCATCGTTCTATATATATGTGACAGCAATCAGCAACTTCACATACCAGAGTATATTAGAAGAAGCCACTGGCAAACTAGACCACACCATCTTTGTTCCAAAGAGCATATTATAGCAAGAAACAGGCTAACTACACCACCAGAGTGAATGGGGTTACTTGTTTTATGGAGTTATATAGTTGGTATATTTCTGGTATTGCAAGATAAGGAGACCGACACACTTGGTTATACAATTTCAGATATGCCAGCTCGAAGAAGGAATTTACTGGAAAACAAGAAGAAAGACATAGAAAAGAGTAATGACTCTTCTGAAATAGTAAGCATGTTATCTCGAGGATGGAAGGCATTTTTAATATATTTTATGATACAAAAACCTTAGAAATTGTAATTTTTCAATTTTATTATATTATAATGAATTGTAGTGTGATGACTGATGAAGTCATGACCAAATAAATGAGAATCATATCCTACTACTTTATTGTAATATTTGAATTATTAATAAAGTTATGGTTATTATTCTTTTTTTTTTTAAAAAAAATATTTATTTATTATATATTCAACTGGTTGATGTAGTATATATAGTAATTTATCTGATCATAAATACTTAATTAATTGATAATTGGTAAATAATATAATATAGAAATATATATATTACATTAATTATATAATAGTGTAATATCATATCAGCTGCCAATTTAAAATGAAACTGTCATAGATTAATAGTGATTATTGTATATTCTATGCACTATATATTCTGTCATAGGGAAATAGGAGCTTGTTGGTTGCTCAACACAATCTACAATTGTGTTCATCGTCTTGTAATAATTAAAATGATTACAAGATCAACAAAGGAAGAGTAACTCTGCGTACTTGAATCATACATAACACAATGCAATATGTCCTTGTATCATATTTTAATAAAAGTCCATTTTTAGTTAATACATATGCAATATATACATTCTGTAGTCGCAGTCGTCGGAGAACACAATTGTAGATTGTGTTGAGCAAGCAACCAGCTACTCGGTCGGATGTGCCAGATTATGAGTTGCGGTGTAATTTTAGTAACCTATATAAGGCCTCTAAAGAACATACTTTTTTAGATTAAATTACACTTTTGTAAATTTGAAGATTAGTCTTTAGCATTATTATTTAGCTTACCAATAGGACCTTCTAAACGTATAAAAAAGAGGAACCAATATACCAATATTAATAATATTCAACAACCAACTATTTAGATGTCCCATCAGTGTAAACATACTATAACTACACTATACTCTATTCAGAATTAGAAACGTAGTCAGTGGCGGTTAGGCATTAAAATATATTGTGATAGTTGTTTTCTCAACGCAATAACAGCATCGTAATCTAATATTTATTCATTTTCAATTAACCTACACGTAATATATTACTATTTCATGCTATGTATACTTGAAGTATGTGATTGTTTTTTTTTTTGTCGTAGTCGTCGGTGAACACAATTGTAGATTGTGTTGAGCAAGCAACCAGCTACTCGGTTTGACTAACAGATATGTGGTGCGAAGCAGTAATAGACAGCTATTTAGTTGTCCCAAAGTATAAACTAACTACACTATACTCTATTCACAATTAGACACGTAGTCGGCGGCGGTTAGACACCATAGGTATACTCGTTTACTTCTCTGAGTAAATAACATGTTTGCAGCTGTTATTGGCGTGATCCATATTGGATAACTCATTTTGACGTACATGGTTACTAATTCATTATAATTTACAGGTTATTGTGTACAATTTTGTTATGTTTGATATTATTTGAATTTTAAATATTACAGCAATACAGCTAAGTAAACACAAATGTAAAATAATATAAATTTATCATTAATAAACTTCTCGTTCTTGCAGTTTACAAGATATAATTTCTTATGTAGTTTGTAAAATTCTACTTCTCTTGCTCAGTTGCTCACTTGTTTAACACATTTTACAAATATTTTCATCGATCATTGCAACTCTAATTTTTCAAAATTACCTATACTATAAAATAAGTACATGCATCATACTTTAATAATAACACCTATTAAATTAACCTGTTTTAAATATGTTACTGTAATTAATTGCATAATTACTCATTTACAATTAGGAAATATTCCATGCATAGGTACGTATGATACGTGATGATTAAAGCTAGGATTTTAATGACCTAAAAAACCTAAAAAATGACAAAAAAAAAAAAAAAAAAAAAAAAAAATGATTCGATAAGAAAATATGACCTCATAAAATGTTGATAAAAGAAAATTATATATATAAATGAATAAATGGTAATTTATATTTTTATACAATACTCACTAAATAAGTAAAAACCAATACCATACTTATAATGACTAGGTATCGGCACGTTAATTTTAATAATAAATTAATGAAGATAACACGTTATATAACATTGCCAAAAGTTATTTTATCGGTTAACGCTTAATAGTCTAACGAGTGTAAAATATATTATACAAACGATTGGTATTTTCAAATATAATATTTTATTATTATTTAAAAACAAATACTGTTTGTTAGAGGTTAATAACTTTTTATTTTTATATTTATTTTAGTTGAAACTTTGATCTCCCTGTATATTATTTATTCACGTTTCTCGTAATTGATATAGCCTTTAAATTTTTTTCTCCTTAATGTTAAGATAAACTACACGCACGTACATATAATAATATGTGTTTAACCTCGATAGCTGAAAAAAAAAAAATATATTAAAAAAAATGATCGACCTAAATTTTTATTTAATATACTTAATACAAAATCATGTAAATCCATCTGTACAACGTTATTATTATTTAACATTGCGCATTTTATAGTAAAAATAATTATTTAGTCATCGTGTTTATTTTTTATCTTTTTGCTCATACCGATCGTGCGATTTAAGTATATAGTTTTAAGTGCGTTGCAATGTTGAACGAAGTTTATGCCAATATAATATATTATGTGTACATAATTATAATAGAAAATAAGTGCGCAACTTATAATATGGTATATTATAATAATATTATAGCTAAGTGAAGAATACAAAATACAATTTAAAAATAATTTTTCAACACAAAGGAGGAAATTCGTTTAGTATAATATTATATAGGTATATAAAAAAAAAAAATATTATATTATTACTTTATTTAAGATATGTCGTAAATTGTCATATTGTTAAAGTGCTCAAATAATATTTTCATGTAAAGAAATTCGTTCATTAGAAAAAATGACCATTATAATAATATCGTCGGTATAAAATATATAATAATAAAAATTTTGTCGAAGACAGACGCCGAAATATCTATAGATTTAATAACTGCAAACCTTAAACAAGTATCGAACCGATTGGTCGAGTTAGGTGTCTTTAATTACTGGTAAATGCTAATTACTTTATTCTGAAAAAAATATTATTCACAGTGCTAATAGTTTCAATTATCAACTGTTGACACTTGTTAGTTAGTTACGCTCAACTAGCTCTACACTGGTTAACACCGTTTTACACCTAGCATATTATTTTTAGGATTTTAAGCACTCCGAGAAATTTGGAAAACTTAGCGCCCATGTATATATATATATATATATATATATATATATTTATCATTGTACCACCTATATATATTATAATATACGCACGTTATATTGTTATTATTTTATTTATTTATTTATTTATATACATAATATAAGGCGTAGGCGTTTTCTATCGATTGTTATTCATTTTTTTTTCTTTATTGGTACACATCGCGGATAGTCTCGAGTAAAATACAAACACGCGTTTATAATATTATTATAATAATAATAATATACGAAGTATAGTTTAATAATAAATCCATTTTGGAGCTCGGCAGATACCGGTCCAGATTTGTTTCCATAGCGTATACATACAATCAAATTATTTGTACGACCGGCGCGAGCGTCATGTCATTATTATAATGTTATACGTTATATTTATTATACATACCGTTCCTTAGCTTCGATGTAAAAACATAAATCGAAACCCATTAATAATTTTTAACAATCTCCGCGGCCACGATGATTGTATAGGTAATAGGTATAGTATAATATATAATAATAATAAATAAATAAATAATAATAATCGTAATAATATTATGTAAGTAAGTACACGACCGCGACCGGAAATCGTAATTCGTAAATCGGTTTATTTAAATAATAATAATTAGTGCGCATTATATTTTTTCGTTATCGTATTATGAAATATAATGATAACATAACAATATATTATAATATTATGTTCGCATTGTTTCTTGTTAGATTTGATTTTCCCCAGATTGGATTTGTCAAAAAACATTTTTTATATATAGATAGTTTACAAACTTCATGCAGTAAAAATCGAGTTTTAAAATCGACAATGCTTCTACTTCTGCCCTTATATAATATATAAATTAATATAAACTTATTAATAATTATTATCAAGTTTCATATTTCATAGATTAG
Organism: Tetraneura akinire; assembly: GCA_021307375.1. Classification (NCBI taxonomy): domain Eukaryota; kingdom Metazoa; phylum Arthropoda; class Insecta; order Hemiptera; family Aphididae; genus Tetraneura; species Tetraneura akinire. Next base: position 86,679 of record JAIUCT010000133.1, on the reverse strand, counting down.
GTATCTATATATCTATTATAATTATTATTAACTATTAATCAAAATATTGAATCATAATATGTATAACGATACGAAATTGTCATTTTTTAAATTTTAACGCGAGTGTACCGAAATTATTAAAATTATATATTTATCTCATCTCATATAATTAATTTAGTAATTTTCGATAATCGGAATAAAAAAATATATTTTTGATCGGTGGTTAAATTATAATTAGGTAATAAATTAATAAAAAATGAATCTATTACGTTGGGAATGGTTGATTGGTATCGAAATGCTTATGCTAATAAGACAATAATAATTTATGACATCAACTATGTTATATTTGTAATATTATTGTTATTTACCATTGATAAAATATATATAATTTATAAGTAATAATATTAGGTATTCCATTTTGTTATGTGTTACGCGTATATAAAAATATATTTTATGTTATTGTATCTGAATGAAACGTCGGGAAAAAAACATATATTAATATTGGTATAAATAAAAAAAGAAAAAACGTAGCAAAAAAAAAAAAAATGTCTGCTTTACCGATTTCATAGACCGCCCATTGATTTGAAATTAAACGCATATAATTTAAGGACGTTCGATTTAATTTATGTTTTACTATAATAATATTATATATCGTTGCACACGTCTCGTTTTCAGAGCGTGTTAGTCGTACTGTACGTGTACAGGGTGAACGAATAGTCTTACTAATTGATATTCACGATGAAAAAGCGGTAAATTAAAGAATAACATTGTTATAAAATTATTGTTTTGAGAGTCAAGGTTAAATTTTGAAACGGCGGTTTAAAATATACTCGTCGACCTGAAGTCCTGAACCGTATGTTTACCATACCATTACATTGTTAAACGGTAAATTAACGTGATGCCAAAACTTTTATGTAATATTAACTTTAAAATTAAAGTACCGCAAATATATAGCTATATAATATGTTTATTTGATATGAAAAAATTGTATTTATAGTACATTATTATAATTTAGTATGCATATGTATAAGGTATAACTGTATAGCTTGTTCTCTATCCCCGTGAGCGTTTGATAAATAAAACATTAATTTACGAATGTTTAATTACGATAAATATTTCCGATATCAAAACGAGAAAATAGTAAGTATATAAGTCCAAATTGAAATATCTCGTCATGATCATATCACATTTTTTATTCATCCGATAAGCGTTACTATAGTATCATAAGTTTATTTAGATCGCCGGAAGACTCGTTCGCCGAAAGTATCGCATAAACATCACTATATTATTATTATCTTCGTATTATATACTGGTGGCAGTAATAATATAATAATATATAATGTAAATTATTGCAGAAAAAATGGAATCATCAGGTGAATGGTTTTTCGTTAAATAAGAATATAAATAAGCACTCGGATCACGCGTACATAATAATATTAATATTTATTTATTATTTCATTAAAATATATTATGTATCGTGTAAATACGAGCATTATACTCGTGTAAGATTTACCCGCAGTCCCGGATGAACGTAGAGAAACGAGGAAAATATGAAAATTAAAGAGGGAAACGACAACAACAAGGCGTAAATATAATTATACTTAACGGTGAGATATTATATTTATAGACGATAATTCATTCTCGGGTTTACATCCGTCAGACCTACCGCGGACGCTATATAAATATAATAGGTAACATACAATAATTATATATATATATATATATATATATATATAATATATATTAAATATATGTTTTAAACATGTACGAGCGCATAATATTATACGTATATGTCGTGAAATTTTTAATTTATTGCTAGTTTTAAAACGTGTGATAATTTTTGTTTTACGAGTATTTAGATATTTTCTGACAAATTACATATTTCACGTGGTTTGAAGATTATTTAAACGCCCCATTAGGTAGTCATAAAATTATTACACAGTCTGTGTTTGTCTTACATTTTCTATCTATACGCACATATTTATTGTTATTTTAATCAAATCTTTGTCCAACTATTATTCATCTTCTAAGTTAACAAAATATTTTATACGAAGGAGGTATACATCATATTATGGAGACGTTACGAGTGTGCCTATATACAACATTTGTATTAAAATATTTATAAATATTACTTTTAACTTGAGTTATTTAATGTGATGAAAAAAAATACTTTAAATTATTATAACGTATATGGATTTCATTTCTTGTCATTTGAAATGGAGTAAATGGAATTGCTTTAAAACAAAACATTTTTGAAAATTTTATTGAAGCATAGGTACTTAACAGTATAACAGCTCCTTGGATCTTAAATTGTCAATATTATACTTTTACCATTTTCAGGAATAAAGAAATTTTATTGACTTTGAAATATTTATAAAATTAATTATATTCTTTGTGATGCATTATCGTCCATCGCACATAGTTAAATAATTTTGATCCATCAAAGTAGATTATTAATTTGTGTCGGATGAAAAAATACACGACGAATTTTAACATACGACACTTATTCGCTTAATTTGGTAAAAAAGAAAAAAAGAAAAAAGATCGGAAAGTCTATTATAAGTACCTAATATAACTTTTTTTTATCACGGACTATTCATTCTGTCCTGTGATAATAGTCGTGATGGTGTATTGTAGCGTTCGAGTTGAAATGTTTTTTCGGTAAAATACATGACGATCAACATTATACGTAATAACCGTATTACATAAGATACCCAGTCGGTTACCACGTTATAGGTATTAATGTATAATATAATATTGGTTAACGCGCATATACACTCACACGACGTCGTCTTGAGCAAATAATACTTTAAATATTTAATAATATAATATAATATTCCATAGTGTCGGGGCATTATAATAATATAACGATCACAAATGAAAATATACACACCCGCGTATAGTCATAAAATAATAATAATATATAAAACGCCCGCGCGATTTACCTACCGCAGGCTTCTTTCGGACAGTGCGACTGTATTATAATATTATTATTGTAAGGTGTACAAAGGAATATCGCATCATGTAAATACGGTCCTTTTGTATCTTAAATATTGGAAAGAATTTCACACACCATATTTTTATTATTTATTTATTTTTATATTATTATTATTATTATTATTATTATTATTATTATTATTATTATTATTATTATTATTATTATTATTATTATTATAATTATTATTATTATTATTATTATTATTATTATTATTATTATTATT
>JAIUCT010000133.1:60684-83379 GCA_021307375.1 Tetraneura akinire | reverse complement strand
TTATTATTATTATTATTATTATTATTATTATTATTATTATTATTAATATTAATATACGCTCTTTGGGTGTTGTTAGATAATATGCACCGATAGCTATAAAAAATTTTCCACTATTTATTTGATATTTCAAACCACTATATTTATTATGTCATAACAAGACAAGCAAAAAAGCAAAGGAATGTATATGTGTAAATCATTACATTCGTGAAAACGATTTTGTGTGAAATTCATCAGATAATATTATGTATACAGATTAAAATTTTTACATTTATCGGTCTCTACATTCAATATAAATAATTTATAATAAAACCCCTGAATGAGTCGCCTAAATACCCAAATCTGACAGTACTTCGCTCAGAATCGTTTTTCGAATATAATGATTTATTATTTATTGCATTCAAATTGTAATAAAATTCAACACTATCCTCTTTACACCTGTATTCCTTCCACACCAGTATCACTTCCCTTGCTTTTTTATACTTTAAACAGCTATAGGTATATATATATTATATATATAAAAAGGTAAATGTAACAATTTACAATTAATTGAAACTGAGTTAAGTAAAATGTATTTCAGCTTCAATAAAATTCTTCAAAATTCGTCAATTTTATTTTTATATTATTGTAAAATATTGAAATATAATAAAAAGAATCTATACTTAAATAATAAATACTTTAATATTGATTTTACAGAAATTACAACTTTAAACAACTATAAAAAAAAAAAAAAAAAAAAAAAAAAAATGAGACTTGAGATTATTTTAATATTCTGAAAATACTATAAGATTTTTATATTATGATATATATTTTAATATATTTTATATTATGATATATATCAGTATGCTTTAATAAAATATTCAAAAATTTTCTAAATATTTTAGGTTTTCTATTAATTTTTATTGTAAAAGTATTGAGAAATAATAAGAATAATACTTGTATGGATTCTAAAAATATCAACTTTAAATAGCTATAAAAAAATTAGTGAAATATTGAAATCGAATTCGTCGAAATTTCAGTTTTCGTGAAAAATGCCATTTTTTCATATTTTGGTCGTTTTTCTATCGCATAGGAGAATTTTGACCTAAATAAGGTACCAACTATATCCACTTTTAAACCAGAAACATATGCTATTCGTGAAAATCGGAGCATTATTTCGGTTACTAGGTCCGAAAAAGTGTCTTCAGACATAATAACAAAAAACAAAACAAAACAAAAGAAACACATCATTGTAAAATCAATATATTTTTCGCTCCGCTGAAAATCTAAAATTGTCGTTTTAAATGCCAATACTATATTACTTTTTAAAATAAAAAGGTGAATTTTGTGTAAATAAAAATTATTATTTTTTTACTAATTTTACACATACTAACCTAACAACATTAAATTTTGATTACTGATAAGTTTAAAGTGATATTTTAAGTGGTTTGTGTGAGTATACTTATTACTTTATAAGTTACTTTATTTGATCAAATCTCTAAAAACATTGAACTCGAATATTATATTTTGGGTTTAGGTTTTGGTTAATCAAAACATATATTAGGTATACTCGTAAAGTGATATTCCTAATCGTTGTTGGTTGTCGTTTAGCTAAATATTGATTAATACAGATTCTGAATAAACAGAGTTAAGATTGAGTACATAAAAAACAATTATAACACGATCAAACCGTTTATTATACGTATTATGATTCAACTGCGTCATTCGGGTTTAAGCTCTACTAACGTGGACCATAAGAGTATAATCCGATTTCTTATCAACAAAATAATTATAATTGTTTGATTAACCGTACGAATTAACCCGTTATGTTTGGTCGTATAAAAAAAAATTATAAAATATTCTTTATAATAATATATTGTACGTTATTCAAATTATATTATTCGACTTATTGCCCATAGGTATCCTCCTTTTCCTGTGGGCGGAGCGTGTATTGCACGAAACTATTACTAGATAGTAGATTAGACTTACGGTTAGAGCATACTCCTTTCGCAAATAAACCAAAGATTGAAAGATTCATATTTCATACGCATTCAGTATACAAATGTATAAAGAGAATACAAAATAATATTTAAAAAATGATAAAATATTTAAATAGAATTTTTGTATATTCAACAATAAAAATAAATTAATAACGTGTGGAGAATTTAAAAATATAACATTATCAATAATAATAATGGCCGTTCCAGTCCCACGCTCACAAAATTAAGTTTATTATATTATTACGATATACTATACCCTGCAGGTACATAAATAATATATACCACAGAATCAAACCCGCATGTGTGTGTGTGTATGTGTGTGTGTGAAAATAATATAATAATAAACCCTCTGTATATAATATGTGCGTATAACACGAGTACGAAGAACGGAAAATATTATCTCTAATCATCGGGTAGTTGTGCAGATATCGTCAATATCGCTACTCGCATGTATTGCTGGAATCGGTTTTATATGTATTATCTGATTGTGAAAGATTTTTTATTATATTAGATTTTGAACGAAGCGAAAAAATTTAATGGGTTTAAAATGATGTGTGTCTTTTTTTTTCTTTATTTTTGTTATTATGTTTATGTCTGAGGAAGTGAGGACATTTTCTCTACCAATAATAATGCTCTGATTTTGACGAATAAGTATATATTTCCGGTTAAAAAGTGGATGTAGTTGGTACTTTATTTCGGACATTTTTCGAATTTCTTAAAATTTATACTATAATGAAATAATGGCATTTTTTACGAAAAATGAAATTTCGACGAATTTGATTTCAATATTTTATGATAACTCAAGGAATACTGAACACAGAGACTTGATTTTATTAGGTTTTTACACAGGTACTTTATAAAAGTGATACAATTTGGAATTGTTACGTTAATTTTTTAGATAATATAGAACATTAAACAGCTCAAATAAATATTATTTAATTCAGTTCCAAATACTTAATTGTGAATATTACATGTATGATTTTTTTTTTAGCTTTTTAAAGTATAAAAATCAAGGATAGTGTTGAATTTTGATTAAAATTTGTATGCAATGATAAATCAGTATATTCGAAAAACGATTCTGAACGAAGTTCTGCCAGTTTTGGATATTCAGATGACTTATTTAGGGGTTTTATTGGTTTATATACTCGTATATTGAACGTAGAGAACGATAAATGTAAAAATTTCAATCGGTACATAATATGTAACGTCGTTTTTTCTGTCGCATAGGGTAAATTTTGAGAAATTCGAAAAATGACCTATATAAAATTATAAACTACATCCACTTTACAACCGAAAACATATGCTGTTCGTAAAAATCTGATTATTATTTCGGGTAGAAACATTTGTCTTCAAACATGAAAACATAAAAAAACACATCGTTTTAAAACCAATACATATTTCGCTTCGCTTAAAATGTATAATGTATAATACATAAATATTATACATCTTGATGTACAAAAATTTTATGTATGATTTTGTCCAACCCTGGTATTTCACACGAATTGAAAAAAAAAACTGGAGATTTTATTAGTAGCTGTCCGCATTATTGCCTATTATTATGAATTATGATATCGAATTGATGAAATGGATCAAACCTTTGTTATACGAATTTTATAGATAATATATACTTACATATATATATATATTTTTTTTTAATTAAGAATAACAGATTAAATTTATGTTATTTTTAATCATTCCGAAGACGTGTGACGTCAAATATTTTGATTATTTAATTTTTTCAAATACGAACAAAACGAATACATTTTTATCAATGTCCATACACATTATAACTACGCATATAATAATATATTGTTATTATCTTTGCGTAATCGTTGCTGTAAATTATTCAACTCGACGATGATTTATTATATGACTGCAAAAATGTATTATTTTGACGACGACTGCGACGTCGCATCCGGTCTGCGACCCGTTTTAGTCATGTTGGACGAAACAGAAAAAGAAAGAAAAAATTGAAAAAAAAAATATAATATTAATCTCGTAAAACGTAATGGATTTATCGAGAGGACGAGTTTATCCCCGGGTGTTCGACGTACGTGTACGACATAGGTAATATTTTTATAATATTATTGCGTGTGCGTTTGCCGCATATTATATTATATTATACACGTGACAATTTTTTTCATCGAAGTTCATTGAAGATTTCCAACCATTGACCAAAAACGTCGGAAGATTTGCAAAAACCAAACAAATCGCATGCAATGCGTAACACAACAATTATTATTCGTAAACAGCATTATTATCAACATGTTATGTGCGTATTGTACATATTTTGTAGAAAAAAAATCTTGTCGAAATAATCAGTCGAATGAAGATTTTATGACGTTGTCCAGAATCAGAAAGCATAATTATAATTTGTCAACGTTACATTACCCGATGGTCAAAAGCGGTAACTATTAGCCGTAACGAAATTTATATTACTTTATAAATTTACAATAATTTATTGTCAATGCTGTATAGAAACGCATTGAAATTTTAATCACGTGAACCACGTGGATATTTATTTTTTTCAAATTCGGTTAACATTGATATGATTATAATTATACCGTTGTAGCCGAACGGAAAACTGAATATTTTGTATGATTATAATATTTTAAAAATCGCATTTCTTTTCTTCGTAAACAATACAACATCCTAGTTAGAATCGGGAATAGGTATGAAAAAAAAACAAATAAAATTTTGATTTATAAATTTATATAATCAATCACCATTGTGGCGTTATAATACTATTAGACTATACGAGTACACGCGATCGTGTACGCGTTTTATCTGACACAAAAAACGATCATTTGCCATTCGAACGTGTTTTGCGTTGTTGTCGGACAGGTATTACTTATGTTATTATATACCTATACAGTATACGCTCTTCCATCGAAGTAGATAAACCACGTATATGAAACGTATGAGATATAAAAATAATATTTATGATCGTCGTAAGTCATAACGGAGAAGGAATACGATCTATCCGCCGATACATACGAAACGACACGACAAATTACGATAGTTCCGCACGATGTCAATGGTCATATTATGGAAACAAATCAAATTCATATAAATATATAAAATACTCGTATATTTTATTATAATATTGCGTTTACTATGATATATCATAGTTAAAAATACACTTCGTGAGAACTTTTATGCATGGAGACATATATATGTTATGCGTATACCTACTACTGCACCCAGTGGCGTGTTATACAGGAGGTAATCTAGGGCAACTGCATCAGGGCGCTAGAATTTAAGGCGTCGAAAATTATGAGAAATTATTATTAATCTTATTCAGACAAATACATTTTTCTTTTTTTGTTATAAATATACTTACTATTAGTATAAAAATATACTTACTATTAGTATAAAAATATATTATAGAAATATTATAAAAATATATTATAATAATCAATCAAAATTATTTGATAAGGGGGCCAAATAAAAATTGCACTAGTCCACAAAAATTCTTAATACGTCACTGACTGCACTTAAATAATCGTTTCGTGATTTTATTGTTTGTTGTTGTTGACTTATTACGTATTATTGATGTTGTCGGAATTAGAATTTCGGACGGAAAGAAATCATAAAAAATTATAATGTAATATTAAGTTATACCTTATCCTTATATTGGATATATACAATATACATTGGTAAATAATAATAATAAATAATAATAAAATAATAATAATAATAATAATAATAATAATAATAATAATAATAATAATAAAAAAATAATAATGGGTCTTTACTATAAAACTCTATTTTATTATACACATAATTGAATCATTTATCTTTATCAAACCATCATTGAACTAAATAATGAATTTCTTATAATGTAACAAAAATATAAAATTTTATGACCGGTTGTAGATTTTAGATTCTGAGCGAAGCGAAGAATGTATTGTTTTTACAATGATGTGTGATTTTTTTTGTTTTTTTTTTTTTTTTTTTTATTCTGAAGACATTTTTACTACCCGAAGTAATGCTCCGATTATCACGAATAGGGTATGTTTCCGGTAGCAAAGTGGAACTAGTTGGTACTTTATATTTTCAATTTCTATATTTCACGAATACTCAGGCAATTTTTAAGATAGCGACCTGAAATTTTTTTGGGTGTTCACATAGCTACTATGTATATGTGGTAAAATTTTGGAACCGTTATGTTTATTTTTCTACAAAATATAGGACTTTGAATATTTCGTAAAATTCACGTTTTTACGTATATAATGTTTGATAAAATTGTCAATTTTGGGTATTAAGGTCTGAAAATTTTACTGAAGTATACTTACATATTACTTAATATCATACTAAAATATTAAAAAAATCCCAAGTCACAATTTTTTTTTATAGCTGTTTTAAGTTGATATTTTTAGTAAAACGAAAATTTTAGAATCCATACATATAAATAAATATTCTGAAAACACTTTTACTACCCGAAATAATGCTTCGATTTTCACGAATAGCGAGTTTCAGATGTAAAAGTGGATGTAGATGGTACTTTATTTAGGTCATTTTTCGAATTTCTCAAAATTGACTATAAGCGGTAGAAAAAACTTCGAAAAAATGACGAAAAAACGGCATTTTTCACGAAAAATGAAATTTTGACGAATTCAATTTCTATATTTCACGATAACTCGGGCAATTTTTAAGTTAGAAACTTGAAAATTTTTTTGGGTGTTCACATAGCTATTATATATATGTGGTAAAATTTTGGAACCGTTATGTTAATTTTTCTACAAAATATAGGACTTTGAATATTTCGTAAAATTCACGTTTTTACGTATATAATGTTTGATAAAATTGTCAATTTTTGGTATTAAGGTCTGAAAATTTTACTGAAGTATACTTACATATTACTTAACATCATACTAAAATATTAGAAAAATCCATATTTTTGATTTTTTTTTTATAGCTGTTTTAAGTTGATATTTTTAGTTCAAACGAAAATTATAATCTGACTGAACTTCGCTCAGAATCGTTTTTTCGAATGCAATGGTTTATCATTGCATTCAAATTATAATTAAAATTAAACGCTATGATTCGCAAACCTGTATCCTGTGCGGCAGAAGTATCAGCTCATTTTGTTTTTATCATATTTCAAATTTCAATTTGCGACTGACTTACTATACAGCTGAAAAACCAGTAATATTTTTTTATTCTCTTACTCAATTGATTAAAAAATTACATTATTTACTTACTATAAATAAAGTATATTATTTATATAAAAAATTATATTTATTATATATTTTATAATAATTTATTGTATATACATATGAAAAAATTATAAAATTGCACGACCGGACGTTGTTTTTATTATAATACTAATATTATTAAATGTATTATTGAAAATTATAATAAACTAAAAAAACTAATAAAAATTATAAAATAAAATATTTTATCGAGTTATATTTCACCAGTGATCTAATGTTCGTAACCATGTCAAGTAGATATCTTTTAAGTGCATAAAAAAAAGAGGCTCGTATTGGGAGCTTAGAGGTTCAATATACTACTGTAAAATGTATATACCGCGCACCTCTTACCTCACCTTGATAGACTAGGTAGCTAGTTGCTTGCCCAACACAATTTACAATTGTGTTTACCGACGACTACGACGACATAAACTACCTATTTAGTAAAATTATTTCATTATTACTAATTATCTTTATTATTATACATAAACAAATTGATATTTCATAATTATAATTATAATAATGACGAAATAGAATGCACATAAAAAATGAGGCTTAATTTGGAGTTACGGTATATGTTCCACACTGCATACTTTGTCCTAGTGGACAAGGTAGCTGGTTGCTTGCTCAACACAATCTACAATTGTGTTTACCGACGACTGCAACGTCACAGCTAATGCTATGGTCGGATAACATTTCTTCAATAATAGCACTTATACATAATATGTATATATTATATGTATATATATAATATGTAATATAATATGTATATATTATATAAGATACTAAGATCCACTCATGTGTTTGTAATTGTTGAAGAGTTGGGATTGATAAACAATAATAAACAAATGAACACAAATAGAATTATGGGAATTGAGTAGGTAGTACAAAAGCCATAAGACTTAATGCATGTGAAATTTAACAACGATAACTATTACTGAAATACAATATTACACTTTTCACCGAGTCTTTCTACTCGTATTATAAAATATTCTTTTAAAAAGTAAATTACATTGTACTGTAATGAATACAAGTCCAAACAAAATGTATAATGGACTACAACTGAGAACAGTAATACAGCGTATTGAAATGTAATGTAAATAGAAAAATACAATAATGTACAAAGTCAAAGGACGCGTAGAACTCATCGTAGTATGCAGGCAGAGTAATCTTCCTCTATTGATCTTCCTCTCTGTGTTTGCTTAACAATATTGTTGAGGTATATATAGTGGATAGAATGCCATTGGCATCATCATCATAACCTCTATATTATATGTAATAGTAGGTTTAACTACTTTACTTTCGTAAAAGTAAAAAGAAAAGTGAAGCACTTATTCTGAAAATTATCTAGTACCTATGTTCGTACATATGCATAGCTATACATTTCTAAGTACCTATGCTTTAATTTTACTTTTACAAAAGCAGTCGTGACATTGTCCCGTACTACATACACTACCCTAATGGACTATATAGCGGGTTGCTTGCTCAACACAATCTACAATTGTGTTCTGCAATGATAAAAAAAAATGTCGTATTGATAACTCTGAACTTGCGGTAATTTCAAGAAAATTAATTCGATAATTACAGCCGTTAAGAATAAAATTACGTCATTTATGTATTTAGAACTTAGTGTATCGATAAACAAGTATATATAAAAAAATTATGGGATTTGAGTAGTATAAAATATATAAGAACGCAAGTCAAATTTAACAACGATAACTTTATTACTGAAAAATAATATTACAAGTACATTCTCTCTATGATATATCTTGTGATATGTTTTACAAAGATCCAAATGATCTTAAATCCAATTTAAAAAAAAGCACGTGTTTTACTAGGTACAATGGTAGTAACATAGCAGCGTACTGTAATGACATATAGAAAGACTACAATAGAATCGATCATCAAATTGCGTAGAGTATACATCATAGTTTCATAGTACAAGACAGAGTTTCTCTTTCTCTCTTGATCTTTTCTTCTTGCTTACTCAACACAAATGAAGTACTACAGATAAAGTACAGTTAAAGTACTACAGCTTTATACATAGTAGAGAGAAAGCTTCATAATTTCATCAACATAAAAAAAGATATATATATATATATATAATTACAATAATACAACTCCTTTCTTTTGTAAAAGCTTACTGATATAAAATAACATGTAATAAAATTTCCATGTTTCTTCTAATATATTCAGTTAAATATTTTATATAGTACAAAATGATCATAATACTACGTAAAATAAAAAAAAAAATATTGTATCTTAGTTGTGGTAGGAGTAATACGGTACCACTCTGCATATAAATTTATAAAGCATACGATAGAGTAGAAAACCAAAATTTTCCTAGTGTACATCATAGTACAATAATAATGTACCTCTTCCTCTATATAAGCTCTCTTTCTTGCAAGTTGAACTCAGTGTATGGTTTGGCATTTCATATGCTTCTCCTCCTGGCTCCTATAAATATAACGGAAAGAGTGCCATAGTCAGTCAACATAATCATAAAAGAGAGATATATTATATATATATATATAATAGTAGATACATCTACTTTACTTTTGTAAAAGTAAAAAGAAAAGTGAGGTTAAGTACTTATTCGAAAATGACGTAAAGTATACTTTAATTTCACTTTTATAAAAGCTGTCATTGTGGTTGCTTGCTCAACACAATCTACAATTGTGTTTACCGATGATTACAAGTATAAAGAATAATATCATATTCATATAAGAATTTAAGAATTTTTGAATGACATAAAAAAATTTAAGAATAAATAATGAAATTTTACTAAGTAGTGTATGTCTTCGTAGTCGTCACCCGTCGGTGAACACAATTGTAAATTGTGTTGGGCAAGCTACTAGCTACCTAGTCTACCAAGGTGAGGTAAGAGGTGCGCGGCATATACATCTTACAGTAGTACTCATATTGAACCTCTTAGTTCCCAACTCTGAAGTTCTTTGAGCACGCCCCTGCATACCAGTATCAACTCTTAGTTGGTGTACATGTTTCTATAATGTAAACTACATCAATAAAATAAAATAATATCATTATAACGTAAATTAGAAATGGGACGATGTACCCATATAGAAACACACGTCTTTTCGTAAATCGTGTATACGTCAAGTGACGCGTTCACAGCGCGCGTATATATACTAAGGTACAATAATAGGTACATTATAATACGAGTACATCATAAAGGATACCACTTTATGCTCACTTAGTCACTAGTTCACTACCACGGTAATACCATCCGACCACTGCTGTACCACGAGCATATTCAATATATTATATAATAAATAATTAATAACGTATTGTATGTATTATTGTGTATTGGCAAACGTGCGTGGAGAAAATAAATTCGAATTGTTCGACTGGAAAGCCGCGCGTTTAATTAGCAATAATATAATAGGAGGTAGGTATACAGATTATATACGAACATAAAATAATATATAGGTATAAAACCCCGCGAGTGGATGTATTATTATTATTATTATTTTCATTTAACGAAGCTCGTACAGGTAGGTATCGTACAGGTAATGTTTTTTTTTCTAATTAAACCATAACATATAATAATGGAAAAGTCTCAGTGTGTATGAGTATATTATATACTTAGCCGTAATACGCGCATACGGCATGGGTCGTATATTATTTTATATTATTATTCTGACCGTTAAATTCCTATCCCACGCTACTATTCGCAAAACGTTTTGTACAGAGTGACCGCGTTACGAAAACGGCGGCGATGACAAACCGTCGTGTTAATGACGACCGTACGAGATGCAACTGCTGTTTTCGCGAAGCGCATTTCCGTTCACGCCGTATACGACCGTTTATTATTATTAATTGATATTACTTTCGACCGTGTTTCGCTCGTAACACGTACCTTCCTGTTTAGGTTAGGTTAGGTTAGGTTAGGTATTAGATAACATTATATGGTTTGACAAATTATCATCATAATATACCAATAATATAATAATTATACCTACCCTATCCGGCGACAATAAACCGTGGTAATACGAATAGACCGTAATAACTATAGTCGAGCACTATTATTATTGTATTTTGAAATATTATACTAATAATGATATTATAATATAATTATCGTATAATTATCGATTTTTCGCGAACGTTTCATTATAAAATAGTATAATGTGTAAATACTTACGAGTATATACAGTGATGTCACGATATTATTATAGTTTTTGGAATTAAATGAATGGTCGAGGTCACAATTTGTAATTCTGTAAATAGTATCATTGATTATAAATTATAATCATTTATAGTATGCACTTACCAATATATTATAGTTCTTACTTCTTGTGATGTTGTGACTTGTGAAAAAAAGCTTTAGTGTATAGATTGAATAACATCCATTCCTATGGTAAAACACTATAACTATACGACTATACCTATAGTAAAAAATTAATTTTCTAAAATTAATATATTATTGTGATACTTTAATAATAATTTTGCATGCATAAAGTGAGTGCGGGTTATTTAAATGTATGCTCCTAAAGTAAAAAACGTCACTGTTTATACTGATATATTATAAAGTATCGTTTCATTTTGATTGTATCTAAACATTCTAAACGATGATAATTTTGATGTAGGTAACTATAAAATTTACAAATTTAACACGAAACAAAATATTATAATATGCCATGTTATACTTAAAATTAAAAAATAAAAGATTAAAAAATATATATAATGTAATGTATAAAATCTCCAAAACCATCATAGACACTGCAGTATAGTCAACGACAAAAATGACTATGATGATAAATCTTATAATATATTATTATACGTTTAAAAGATCTAAAATACGTACACTTTACGATTATAAAATATGTACCTAATATAATATATTATATAATAAAAATATGTATACTGATACTTACCACATACCGTCTACTGTAAGTCCGTAACCGCGAATGAACACATAAAACGTAGAACATGAACAATATAATATATTAAAACAAAAAAAAAAAAAAAATTATATATTATAGGTATATAAATTTGCGGATAGAACGACTTTGTTTTACATCATCGCCCGTTGTATGTACTTAAATAACATACGGTTTAAGGTACGTCTTAATATTCACCCTGCGGGTGTTGGTCAGGCTACCGTCATTGTCGTAAACTAAAATAATGCATTGCAATTTATAACACAATATAATATAATACATTTTCATGTTTCGCGTGTAAATTATTATTATTATTCCTACCTTACGACTCCAGGAGCCCGCGATATCGTGACTGCAATCTGTCACGGGCTAATTATTAAATTATTACCTTGGTAACTTTGGTATATTATAATATTATTGTTATATACTTATAGTGGTTATACTAACATATTTTTCCCCGTATTCCTTTACCTTAGGGTTTTTCGACCTTTATAATGTCTTTTTTTTATCGATATATCAATATATATATTGATATATCGATACATTTTTTTAAAGTCCAAAACTCATAAGTATATGTTTATGCTTTTATAATAATATAATAATCATTAATTGTTTAGGTTCTTAATATTAGAGTTCGGGTGGAAGGATAATTTTGGTAACTCGTGAAAAAAAAGGTTCTTTGTTAGATAATTATATTTTTATTAGAAAATAACATTACCCTCTTACTAAAAATTTATTTTTCCGTATTATACATAATTTACATATTATGAATTATTGCGAATGGTATTATTATGATCGTTCGTAATAAAATTATTGTCGAGTAATTATTTTCCGGAATAAATAAATAAATAAATAAAAATGTAATATATATTATTATTATATTTCGCGTATTATTTAAATAAATTCCGAGTGATTTAGACATAATATAATTGTAATTACATTACAACAGTTGCCGCTGATATCATGTGTGGATTGTAGATGTATAATAATAATAATATTATTTTTATTCTTATTCTTATTCTTATTCATATTCTTATTATTTGTGTGCTGAAAGAGCAAAATGAACGCATGCGATACGACCCGCTACCGTAACGACAAGCACTTCGTGGGTTATACCTTATACCGCGTGGTATCGCGTTACCGAGTAAATGGTTAACTCGTGTCTCAAGCACTCGGCAAACATAATATATTATTATTATACCTACGTACCGTACATTATACGATGTGTTTCTCCGGAGGCGGCGTGTGGAAATGGACATTATGTATAATATATATTATTTTAATATAATACTTATAACATGGTATATATTTTAAGAACGTCTCTCTAACCCTCCGGCACCGAATCGAGACCGCGCAAAGGTTTGTGCCGAATCACCCACCTCTTAATAACTATTATTATTATTATTATTATTATTATTACTAGGTGCTTGATACTCCTGCCGCAACCAAAGCTTGACCAGCCGAATAGCTTTACCACCACCATAGTTCTGCCAGTGGAATACTGGTGGGGGTGAAAAGCTTTTCCGCTACCATAGTATTCGGGTGGAGAAGTAATTTCTTCGAGTACATCGAGTCCGACAGAAGTATATTTTTATGTGATAACGATTAAAGTATTTTATTCGCCTCCGGCGGATTGAAGGGCGTTCGCGATCTAGTGGTCTACAATTGTGTTCATCAAACGACGATGATTATAACACTAATTTTTTAAAGTGATTTAAGGGTGAATATAAAATGTACAAATTGTTTATTAAAATATATTGTGATAGATGTTTCCTTAACACGATAGATCAATTACTTTTGTAATAGCTGTCATATCGGATAAACAGAATTTTAGTACCTACTTCTATCTAATTATTAAAAATAAAATAATTACAGTTTTACTGAATTCCCTGTCGTGGAGTCAGTGACCAGGCCATAGAAATAATGTAAACTAGGATTTTTAGAGCCTCAAGTACATGATGCCACAGCTACACCCCACACTGTTTCATACTAATAGCCATTTTAACGTACAAGATTATATTGTCATTAGATATTGAAGCAAGGACATTTATTGTTTATATATTTTTTTGTGATTAGTGTTATTGCATTTTTTATATGATGGCAAAGTTATAATCATTGTAAAATGTAAATTTATTAATAACAAAATCATTATTACAGTTTCCGTGATTTCACTACTTATGTATTTTGTATTATATTTCCTTTATTGCTCTCTTGCTCAACACAATCTACAATTGTGTTCAACTGTGACTACAATTCTTCTTTTTTAAAGCAATCATATAACATGTATACCTGCATCGTAATCTAATAATAGCTCCTTTTCAACAAACCAATATCCAATATATTACTACGAGTATTTTCCTGATATGTTTGTATATTAGTGATATTTTATTATAGTCGTAGTCGTCGGTGAACACAATTGTAGATTGTGTTGAGCAAGCAACCAGCTACTCGGTCCGATGTGCGAGATTATGTGATGCGTATAAATTTTAGTAACCTATAGGTATTAAGTTTTTAAGAAAACCAATTTTTTTATTAATTAACAAACATAGTCGGCGTCGGTCAGGTACCACTTTTTTAAAAATGTTGAAAATTTTATTGAAGCTTAAATACATGTTACTTAACTCAGTTCCAATTAATTTTGAATTATTACATTTACGATTTTTTTTATAATTTTAATCGGTACATATATTATCCAATGATGTCCATCTTCATAACTTTAGAGGAGACATGATATGACATATTTTGGATAGATATAGATATAGAAAAATTAATATTTAAGCAATAATATTTTTTATTTCAGTTATACCTAGTATAAACATTATATTATTATAGGAAATATAAATAATGAAATAAAAATTTATATACCTATATAATTAATAAAACATTAATTTTTTTGAAAATTCTTCAATTACTGAATTGATTAAACTTATATTTTTTATTTTTTGTCTGTGAACACTGAGTATACATAAACCGACAAGTCGTGACTCTGTCATTGTAGATCTAAACCATATGTTTACACGACGAAGTGTACTAAATAACCGTTCTACAGTGCACGTTGTCGGAGGAATGGTTATATAAATAATAATACATTTTTCAATAGATGGAAAAAATTTAAAATTTTTTAATTAATATGAAATATTATGTTCGTCAGAGATTTGATCATAATTAATTTTAATAAACCAAAAATTATAGCATGATTTCTCTTCTTCTATAAGATTATCAATTTTATCAATTTAATCAAGGAGTCTAAATATGTTAAAAACAACGATACTTTATAATAGTCTTCAGGTGTAGTTGTATGGTGATTAGAGCGATTTTTTTGTTATCTTTAAGCACGCCCATGATATTATCTGATGAACTTCACTCAAAATCGTTTTACGAATGTAATGATTTATCATTGCATTCAAATTGTAATCAAAATTCAACATTATCCTCTTTACACCTGTATCCCTTCCACACCAGTAAAACTTCCCTTGTTTTTCAATGTTTATTCGACGTATGAAATAAATATAGATATAGATTATAATATTATTATAATACTCGTAAAACGATTGGAATGAATCTAAACGTATAATTAATTATTTTTATTATTATAATATTATGTACATACGACTATATATTCTTGTGTTAAATAAACTATATACCTGTTCTTGTTATATTATACAATAAAATACTAATTTATTTTTTCTGTTTTTATACATGAAATTTAATTGTAATTTAACCTTGAATAATTATGTTGAATTAATATTAAATACGATAATATAATATATAATTTTATTGCAGTTATTAATCGGTTGATCAAATGATTTATAATTTATTGTATTGAATTTTTTTCTTCGTCCAAACACATTATGTTTAATTCATAAACGATTATTAAATGATAAAATATATTGTAGCATTTAGCATATTAATTTTAAACCTTTTCCGCTTCTTTGCAAATTCCTTCGAATATTTAAATATATAATATATTATTTGTGACTATTAAACGCAAAAATGGCCAATAATTGTCATATTTTGATGGAATGGTACTCATATTTTTTTTCATCAATTGATCATTTTATTTTATTAATATAATATGTTTTTGTATTTAAATGGCCAGCATTCAATTCAGTGATAAACTTATTATGATCACTAACCAGACATTTTATTAAAACCGTTTATTTTTAAATTTTTAAATTTAATTTTATAGTTTTCCCGAAAAGTTCTATTTAGATATTGCAATATGCTCATTGCTCAAATTGGTCCATTTTGCACGAAATCATTGATCTATAACATTATATAAAATAAATCAAGTATAAATCAAATTCCTCAACATTTTCGTAATATCCACGTATTTTACTGTTTTTTCCATATAAAAAAAAAATATTGAGAAATTAAAAATATTACCGTAATATTACGGGAATGACGTTAATATCAAATGTTTTATATTATATTATTTTACGAGTTTTAAATTTAACATTGAAAATTAAAAATGTATTTAAATTTAATCGTTTTTTATGTATATCTTAAATTCTTAATACACATTAATACGTAACTATTATTCTCACGATTTTTAAAGTTTTTATGTTTGTATAATATATAATATTTAATGAACAAATTAATGACATTGTGACATTATTTCTCACAGATAATAATTATAATATTTATTAATTTCACCGTGAGATTTAAGTTTTAATTTCCGTAAGATATTTATAGAATGCGATATTTTTCATTTTAGATTGTGAAATTTTCAAATAATATGATTTCTATTTTTTATTGTACGTGGCATAATAATATAATATATATAAATAATAATAATAATAATAATAATAATAATAATAATAATAATAATAATAATACAAAATATATTTTTTTTATAATATTACATAAGGTGTTATAATAAATTTTAATAGCCGCAATTTAAATAAAACGTTTAGACGCATTAATATAAAATACGAGTACATAATATGTACTATAAAACTATAATAGTATTATAATATAAATAATATGTATAAATTGTAACACGTAAAGTCATAAATTGTAAAATCTAAAAGTGTATATATTTGGATAAAAATAATAATAATAATAATAATAATAATATTATTATTATTATTAGGTATTATTATAAAAATGATAAATACAGTAAATGAAATAACCTTAAATTATTATTTTAACAATCTCTGCTCGAATGGGTCCCCACTATGGAAACGTAGTAAATTCACATTGAATAAACATTGGGCGTCGAAAAAATTTTGTTCTCCGAACGGACGACTGGTACATAATATTTTATACCTATATGTGTTTTTTATTCGAAATGGGGAGTAATATTCGCGTTATATTGACGAAAATATGATATAGGTACAATATAATCGGCGATTATATAAAATATTATTATTACTATTACAATAATGTGCGTCTAGATGGTACGTGTTTATATTATTATACACTTTCGTTGACCCGACGTGAGACCCTCGTGAAAATAGACTCGGCGATTATAATAATACGAGAAAGGTCGCGCGTCTGTATATTATAATATATTAATCATTTTGACGTTTTGCGTCGCGTTTGTATAATATTTTCACTATATTGTACGATATATCTACACAATAATAATGCGTAATATAAAATGTTACGGGCCTGCAAAATACGTGGAGGTGAATTGATTTTAAATTTACGATACTTTTAGAAGAGGAAAAAAAAAAACACCGAAAGAAAGAAGAAACGAACGATGATTTCTTCAGAAAAAAAAAAATGAAAGACTACGTGGTCTGTCGAACGCACAAATGCACCGCATAAACATTCACACTAGAATGACGTTCTACAATAGCCTTTTACTATATTTACGCAGGAAGAACAATTATTATTATTCCGATATCGTCGTTTATTATATTATACTTATTCATACCCCACGTTCTGTTATTGGCTAAACAGTTAAACATTGTTATGATTTTTCACATTTCACGCTTATATAAAATAATTTTGAATATTTTTGAAAATATTTATTTTTAAATCTATATAATTATATTTCTCGACTGGTGTGTATAGCTACATACGTGTAATATATTATCAAACATTAGATTTTCGAGATCTTTCTACTCACAAACTAGATATTTTTACATTCAAATTTGAACTATATCACTGTAATAGTATAATACGGACTACAGTCAGCATTTACTATTATTGTTACGTCATACATAGATGCTCTAATTAAATTTGTATTTTTCGGAATTATTATTTGTAATCAATTTTTTTTCTTATCCATATTATGCCCTCATCATACTATATTATTATATTATTTATATTATAATATCGTAACAATAATATTATCAATGTTAAATGAATAGTATATTATTAATATATTGCCTAACAATCTTAATGATTACAAATTGGTTTATACTTTATTCGAAGAAGCATAATTTATTATTTATTAGGCGGCTATGGCAATGAAATTTTTCAAGTTTTACGTAGTGTCATTATAATAATATATATTATATTTTTTTTATTGTTGCTCAAATTTACGATTTTTCATAATATTCAGTTAATATAAATGATTGAAAAAGGTTACTGAATAATATACATATTTTAAAATAATTTAAAAATTTTAAACTTATTTTAAAAATAAAATTGACTGGAGTTAAATCAAGTGTTTTTTTTCTTGAATTTATTTAAAATATCAACTGTAGGTATATAATTTTAATGATAATAATAATAATAAAAAAAATATTCATAATAAATGCTACTAACATGTAAACTCCGTCAAAAATTTAACATAATCAACGCACACGCCTCTGTCTTTATAGTTGACACTGACAGCAATTTGCATTGAATTAATATTTTTAAGAACAGTAGTAGAACGGAAAGTAGTAGGTATTATTAAATAAATAATATATGTACGATTTACATTTAAAATAGATGGACAAATATATCAGGTGTAACATATTTATGTAGTCGAATTAATATAAAGACAGAAACTATAATAAAAAAATTGAAATATAAAATTCAAGACGGTTGAAAACACAGATAAAAAAATATTATTATAATACCTTCTTGGAATC
Organism: Tetraneura akinire; assembly: GCA_021307375.1. Taxonomy (NCBI): domain Eukaryota; kingdom Metazoa; phylum Arthropoda; class Insecta; order Hemiptera; family Aphididae; genus Tetraneura; species Tetraneura akinire. The sequence continues at coordinate 64,270 of JAIUCT010000133.1, read as the reverse complement.
TATATTATATCATACGTATATATGAGTAGTTGGAATAAAATATTACAAAATAAAAAATATAAATATGAGTAATATATTATAATTTAAATATAAATTAAATTTTTGATAAGTAGCATAATAATTATGTATATATATTTACATAATATATGTCATATAATAAATACGTTTATGAGTAAATGACAAATGTTTGGGTTGATTATAATTTACGAGTGCATTTATTCTCGATTTAGAATTTCTCTAATAGATTAACAAAATGTATATTTATCGGTAAAAAAAAATATTAAATAACTGATACTGCAGTGGAAGAGCTACAGGTCTAAAGAGAATAATGTTGAATTTTGATTAAAATTTTAATCGAAAAAGTGTGTTCATTATATAGAAACAGAAGAAAAAAAAGACATTCATCATTGTAAAACCAATACATTTTTCGCTTTGGTGAAAATCTAGAAAGGTTTATACTTTTCTTTTAAATATAATTTATAATAAAGTTAAATTTGAATAACAATAAATCATTTCACATTCATGTATTTTGTGTAATGTAAACGAAACATATAAATCTAAATACGGTTAACAACTTAAACAATAATATGTATTAATTGACATTGACAAAAATAATTTGAGTTAGTATATAAACAAAACAGACTATGTTACATAATGAAATTAACACTATGGACAATAAATTTGCATTTTGGTTTTATTATTTTAATACATTTTTTTATAGTTTTAATTATACTATATGAAATGAATGTACCCAATACGAAATTTACATATATATTATATTCAATATAAATATGTAATTATGTGTGCTATGAATTTATAAGCGAATGCGATGCGAATAGTTCGGATAAATTTTAGCGACTATATTATGCTATATAACCTAACTTTTCTTGAGGAAACTTTTTATTCGTTTTTGAAATACAATAAATAATTCATGGCACGCGAGTCGATATGAACTGACACGTTAAATCGCGATATTATGCAAGTATATTATATATATATGTATAAATTTACCGCGTTCTTCGACGAAACGTCAACGCGATTTTCCCGTAGACCATCCCGCAAAGAAATAAAATATCCGTTAACTTACTCTTGTCGCAATAACAATGGTGACACGGCGACCGTACAAAAGACATAATACCTACCTACGACTATTATAATACGACGAGGTCGATAATAATATATTATATTATTTGATCGTACGACGGGCAAGTTGGTAACCGATTATATAAATTATAATACGGAATTCGAATGAATGAGCGGATTACCCGGTCTAGTTTGACTAAAATCTGTGTATTATAAAAAAAAAAAGTATCATCGGCTTACTGCGATGATGCTGCGTGGATACTTTAATTTGTCCATTAATGTGTATCAAAAACCAGTTCTTACACAATCGAAATAAAATATTTTCCAAAAATGCGTAAAATGAATGTAATATATTGCACGTATATTATTACGTACAGCTATATTATATCCATTCTAAATGTTTTTTAATCAAATCGGTTTTTTAACTGGTTTAAGTTTAAATATTACCAACCTCGAAGCGACGATAATAATACTTGTTCGTAATTCGTATATTATGATATTATATACTATATAATATAGGTTAAAAAGATTGGTATATATAATATAATATTATAAACGATATATAACGATTGAAAAATAATAAAAATGTGAAAACTCTAACTATAAATAATTTTATATATTATTGTATTATACCTACGCAGTGTAGTACGATTTAAATTTGTGAACTACAGAGTTATTGAATTTTTGATCTTTGTTTTCTGCTGTAGGTACCTATACTACCTAGTGAAAAACCAAATAAATATCAAAATAGACAGTTTTTTAACTAAACCAAACGGTGAAGTAAAAAAATATAAATAAAAAACGGGTATACACAAAAGTATACTTATGAGCATCGTTTTTTGATTTTAAGCCCACGATTCTGGTCATTTTTAGTTACATAAATTAAGCCAACGAACTGATGTATGTAAGCGTATATAGCCACTATTTGTATTTTGTGCATTACGTATTGTTCTGTCTCGTTATTAACTCATATATTATATATATATATAGTATTATTATTATTATTATTATTATTATTATTATTATTATTATTATTATTATTATTATTATTATTATAACTATTATTATAATCTTCTAAGGCTCTGACGAATTGCCATTCGCTGGTCGAGTGACAATACATGTCCGGGAAGTAAGGAGCCTACTTATTTGTACATAAAATATTATGTAATTTATAATGATGTATTCGAGCTGGTGATTTACGAACAAGACGCGAAAACAAATTAAAAAATATAAATAATTTTATAATCAAATTCGACCGAGAGGAAAGGCAAATACCTGCGAGGGGAAATGGAAAAATTATAATTTTGCACGATTAATTGTCGATGATAGTAATATTAATAATACACAATATATTATGTACTTGAGCCTTGTGTTTTACAAAAATTATACTCGTATATATACGTGTATGTACGTGCGAAAAAACACATCGTATCACGCTAATGCGCGCCAGGTTACATAAATCACCGCACGGATTATAGTCGTGTTGGTAGTTGGTACACTTGTATTTGACAGGGGTTTCTATTTTCGGTTCCATATATTTATAATATATTTATAAGTCGATGAGTTTTTAATAATAAATGCAGTCGTTTTCTGTACGGATTTTTTAAATATTCGTATAAATATTATGGATATTGGATATAGATATGACGAATTGATTAGAGATATAACTCTGAGCTTAAAGGTTTTAATTTTACCTATGATACGTTTTTGAAACAATTATTATATGAGCAATTTAATATTATACAACATTTTTAGTATATTTACTTACTGTATAATATTATAATATTTATATAAAATCGGTTTTGTGCCTAATCCTATAATAATTTTTTTAAATTTTTTGTCGAAAATGTGTATAATTTTACCAGTATATATATAATATATTATAATATATATCATATATTTATATAATTAGAATTGTGTGTAATTTTTCAACTGTTTGGCGGGAAAACGATATAGAAGAATAATATCTTATTTATAGTTTGCACATATTATTAGAAACGCAGCCACCAATTTGAAAAAGTAATCCATTATTGTAATTACTAATTTGTACATTTATTATGATACAAATATACAATTTAGTAATATATTATCATAGTTTTAAATCCATAAATACTAAATAAAAATGAAATTTATTAAATAAAAGTCGTTTTACTAAAATCAGGTTCAAAAAAGCGGAATAAAAAAAATATATTTTTTCAATTTTGAATTCAAACACACGCCTTAACGACAACTATACTCGTACACACGTACATACGTACACATTATTTTAATATTATATTATACACGAGATACTCGTATTATATTATAGTTAATCGAGTTAACACGATTTATAATCGAAGTGTGTGTGTGTATTCGACCGAGTCAAGTGATAATTTATTAAAATTAAAAGCAGCTGAATAATAATTATTATAATATTAATTATATTGGAAAGGATCTCTGCGGGCGACGCGTGTACCATAATAATAATAATAATAATAATAATAATAATAATAATAATAATAAT
>JAIUCT010000133.1:41689-54488 GCA_021307375.1 Tetraneura akinire | reverse complement strand
TTTGAGGCGTTAAATTGTTTACAGCCTTTACAATATTGCGTCACCTATTACGATGTTTTGGAAAGTATTGGCATGAATGTTATTATAGGTACATTAAATGATCAAAAATAATATCTTTCATCATTCATATTTGATAAATTTAAATTTTTTCTAAAAAAATTTCGTAAGGAATTTCTGTCAAAAGTTTTAAGAATCCTCGGTGTCACTTGAATGATTCTTAAATTTTAGAATAAAAATTGGTAAAATGTATTCAAAACGTTTCATATAACATTTCTATAAATCTAAATAAATAGACGAGAAAAATATTATGTTTTTCATTTTAAAAATATGAAAAAGATCAAAACTTGTAAAAAATAATAATAAAAATACGAGGTAGAAGGGGAAGTATATGGAATATTTTTTTAATTTCTCATCTAGTAGTGCATCATAAAATGTATAGTATGATTTTATTATAATATTCATTCTATACGAACATTCTCATATTCTTCTTCACACTATTACGATATTATAATAATGACGTTATGAGTTTACGTCATGATTTACGTTAATTATTTTTATTGTTTTTATCGCGATAATGTGGACCGATCACGAGACGAGACGTATGGCATTCGCTAATAAACGAATGATATACGAGTGTATTATAAAATAAATATAATATATTATTATATTTGTATAATACGCCCAATGTGTCATATACAGAGCGATCGCCGAGTGTTCTGTTACGGAGATCTTTTCGGTTTTAATCCAATATAAATGTAAATATAAATCCATATCCGAAGATTCATTTAAACGCGCGATGAACGTTGGAGATGGCCGTACAAAATATCGAATTTAAAACCGTAACGTTAACATCGAATGTAAATCAAAATCATCGTTGCAGGACGCAAAATTCTGATAAGTTTATATAAAAATAAATAAATTATATTCTCATTAGTATTCGTATAATACAGAGCGTATTGATCGGCGTATCACGCGTTACAAAAATAATATGATTTCCGACGATTTTATTGGCAAAAAGGAATTTCGATCGCACCCTGTATGTAGTCTACATTATCATGATATGTATACCTACGTTCGTTCGCGTCGTCATGCGTGTGCTGCGGAGGAGTGAATCGAATAACGATCGCGTATGCGATTGGTATAATTTATACGGTATACTATTTACGAAGGTATACCTATATAAAATATAAAAAATTCCGTATTTTCTCGCACCCGTTCGCTCGATATTAATTCGCCCCGCAAGAGAATCGCGAGCGGATTTCTCGAACCGTTCGCACCTTTCGCGCAGAGAAAATAAAATAAATAAATAAAAAAGATTGATCGCGATACCGAGACCGGCCATAGATCACGACCTGATAAAAATACGTAAATAAAATGAAATAAACGGCGGAGATGTTATTTTCCACTTCTCCATTCTTTTTATTATTATTCTTCTTCTTCTTCTTCTTCTTCTTCCCCTTCGTCGTCACACTCGTCACCGTCGTCGTGTGTGGTTCTCGGTCGCCACCGCCGCGACACTCTCTCGGTATATTATTATATAAATTATAATTTACTATCGAGACGCGTTATAATATAATATTATATTATATATAAGCACTATGGACCAACGCATGATGTCATAAATCACCAACTGCAATATAAGTTTCGTTCGTGTCGCGCATTAGTCCTAGATTTAAAATATAAATACACGTATACAGAGCGACCAGAAAACGTTGTTTTACCAACAACTATATGATATTTAATATCATATAAAAAATCAAAATAGAACATTTTAATAAAAATAGATCTAACCGTGTGGATTTTTTTTATTTTAGAGTTTAAAATAATGTAATAAATCGGTAACACTTAATCGCGGCCAAGACAAATCGGTTATTTTAACACAAAACTTATTGACGAATTAAAATGACACTGGCCATACAAACATATTCAATCATAATCTGAGTATGGACCCTTCTTGCACCAAGCCAATATATTAATATATTATATATAATAATATTGAGTGTTTTGCTGATTGATGTTTCTGAATCTATCTAAATCGTACTTGTGTATAATGATAGAAAAGTTGACTAGTACAGTACCGATTCTATTTGATTTAAACTGATCAATATTCGACCACTGACATCCGGCGTTGTCATTTTTAAGGAAGGTTTCTCAGTTTTGGATGGATATACTGTGGTAAAAAATATTGTGTTTATAGACCATTTAATTATAGTTTTATTAAAAACATAATATTGTTATATTATATATTTATATATATAAATAGTATTGCATTCTTATACTATATTATACTCGTATAAGCAAAAGTATGAAATTAATTGATAATTAAGGGATTTATATCTTTATTATTTAAAAAAATTTTGTTCAAAGTTTTTAAATATTTACCACTACTACTATTGCAGTCAGATAACGTATAGAAACTATGATTGTGCTATATAAAGTCGAAACCATATAACAATCGGTTAAACAGAATAGCTGTAGAGAATATTATCTATTACTGGATCACATCGGTCGAGGGTCAGCATACAGCCAGAGAAAAATATCTATATGGAAGACGACCAAGAGTATATATTAAGTTTAAGCGAAATCGTGCGATATTAGTCAGACATTATAATATAAAATTATGTTGTTTTCACATATTTCCATTTTTTTATAATGTTGTATATTATATATTTAACATTTTTGAATTATTCTAATAACGTTTTTTAGTTTTTATCTTGATTTCAACTAGTACCATAATGTATAGGTACTATTATAGTTTATGTTAAAAACAATAATTATAATGTATAGAATAGATATTTATTTATATCGATTATGATTTTTGTCACGATATAAATCTTTCAGTATAATTTACATATCAAGTAGGGTATATTATTTAAATTTTTAAAATTGTAATCTATTATCGATCAATTCGAAAATAAAAATTGAAGTTTATTATGAAAGAAAAATATAATTACCTTTTTTTATATATAAAAGATTCAAATACATAATAAGTATAAGTTTTAATTAATATCGCAGATTTTTATTGATATTCGATATAACAGCATATACTCGTATAATATTATACATATTATTATACTTATATCCAAACGGATGTAAAAAATGTATTATAAATGTATAACGTATTAAATTGTTTTTAATAGCTTGACCCAATGGCTGTTCGTATACTCGTATGTAGAAACGCGGATAATCGATTGCGGACCGTATGATTATAAAAACGCATTACAAAATTCTTAATTTGATCGTTTGATTTCGGATAATCTGATCATCGGGTTCTTTGAAGTCGCAAATAATAATTATATTACAATATCGGTAATTAGTAGTAATTACTATTTAGCACAAAAAAAAAAAAAAAAAAAAAAAAAAAAATAATAATAATAATGTATTATGATATTTTCAATTTATTATTGTAGTGTAATTTTATCACCGTATAATGTATATTAATGTGGACCTACATATTCTTATATTAATCATTCATTTTTTGTACGGTATATGAAATAAATAATAATATATTACAATAATATTTGAATTGTTTGAAAAAGAAGAATTATTATTTATTTGTTTATTTTCAAAATAATTTACTGTGTTGCAATCACAAATCTGTATATTATGTTATATTATATTATTATTATTTTATTCATAATAAATATTATTCACTGCGCTAAATGCTAATAACTAATAAGTATAATAATACAATATTTTATAACGTATTATTAAAATTGAATACGATTTACGTATTGTGGGCAGTGATTTATGAACGCGGTTATATTCATCTTAAAATTATTACCAATGAATAGGTATGTGTTTATAAAAACAAGTGTTAGCTGTTGTACCTTATAATATATTGTGTTCGTATATCGTACTCGCAGTGAACACCGAACCGTTTCAAGTGTACGAGTGAATCGCGTGATTTAAATTTCTATATTTCATTTCTAAAACAGCGATAACTAGCTTCGGCTGCTGAATTTTTTTATTTATTTTATTATAAGTGTCTTGGCCGAGAATCACAACCGCGAGTAAATAACAAATGACAAAATATGTCGCGATTCCTGACAGTGAGATAATAAATGATATGAATATTATTTTCATATATTATGTTTATTGCTATAATCTACTCGTATATAATTATATTATTGTTTGTTTACTTACGAAATACGTAAAAATATTAATAAAAAAATGAAATTCATAAGTTGGTTTCTTTTCATAATTGGGTTGTTTAGAAAAAAAAAAATCATAATTTACATCAAGTTATCAATAAATATTTCTAAAAGGTTTGATTATACCGTGTAACGTTTATTGTAATAAAATATAAAGTAATTGATTATTAATAGTAATTGTAAATTACAATAAAGGTATGACGAAATTGTTTGTTTTCCCAATAATTTTTAATTCGATTCCAATACGTTTTGAGGAATGATTATGTAATATTATAATATTTATTGTACGTATTTATAACACGAAGTCGCGGACCTATGTTTGGTCAGAATAAATAAATGAAGGAAGATCGATTGCATCGTACGTTAACGTCATTTTTCCTCTTATTAAAATGTTTTAAAAACGATAAAATATTTTACGGAAATTTTAAATGACGACGAGTCGACGGATTCGTTGTTAATATTATATTCTGTTCCACGTTAGAAACTCAATTATTATTACTATTATTTTTTTTTTCACACATTATTAATGGCAAAATTTACCTCCGATTTTCGTATATTTTTATTATAATGTAACCTCAAAACTTTGATATTGGACGATCTGTTCCGGTAAAGCGCGTTCGTGTATGATTCCCACAGGGGGAAAAAACCATTTCGGCTCATTACGTATTTCTCATAAAACACACTCGTCCTACGCACGCTGAAAATGCGTCGAAATAAAATAACACGCTCGTTTCTGTGTCTGTGTCCGTTATAATAATATAATAATAATATATCTTTTCAACGGATTCCGACGCGTACGTTGTATTTTCGCACGTTTATCGTAGACATTCGATATTATTATTGTTATTATTTATTTATTGTTTTGGAGGATCGGAGATCATTTCGTTGCCGAAGAATAATAAAAAAAAAAATCCAGAAAAAATATAAAATAATACCTAGTTACGTTTGTACATACATGGTATATACCTTGGTCTTTGGTACGAAATCGGTGTGCCATCGCTGGTATATTGCGGTATAATAATAGCATTATTGTAATGAGAGAGGCGGCGATAATAGCGATTTGTACGTGTGGCCTTGTAATAATCAATGACTTTATCCCAAACTCGTCGTAGTATAAAGTCGTCATCGACATCTTTGTGGTCTCTAGGTCCAAAAAATCCAAGAACCCGCAGACAAAAAGAAAATCGTTTTACTTTACATTTAGATACTTTTGAATTGAGCGATGAGCATCGACTTAGCTTTTAAAATAAAAAATAATATTTTAGAAATGTTTGTTTCTATATTCTTACGTTTGTATATTATTATTATAAAATAGTCGCGTTGATTATCATACCTACCTGTATATTTATAGGTACATTATGTATATAATATGCATTTTATAGCTTTATTATATGAATATATGATACATATTTAATAAATAATTTATGAAGAATTTTTTAAAAATCGTAAGTTTTATAATTCAAAAAAGTATACATTCTTTTTTCACTAAATTATTTATATATCTATGTACACAATATTACTATAATATTCATTATACCCGTGAAATTATTTGGATCTCAAATTTTCCAACTCGTCAGGAAAATCATGTTTACAGACTAAATTAATATAATGTACCTATAAGCGAATAAAAAACACCTAACCCGTTTAACAAAATGAGACTGAAATAAGGAATTTTTTATTCAATTGAAATTGAATATCAATAATTTAGTGATTACTGATTTTGATGTCTGATAAGTTATATTTGTAATTAGTACATTTAGTCTGATATAATAATATATAATATACGGATCTGATTTTTTTCCCACTGCGCTTATACTTATATAGGTGACGACTTACGAATTGTGATTTTTAATTTATTAGATATTATAACTTTTTATTCGTCTTTTAAAAACAGTTTAATATTGTTATTCTGTTATGTTCAGTTGGTAGCCAAATTTCTGCGGTTATACCCTTACAAATTTGTAAATTATTCTCATTTATTATTAAATGTATTAAATTTTAGTCCCACGAGGAAATCATTCATTCTTATTTCTTTCAGATTATACACAAAAACGATTCTGAAAAAAATATAAATAATAAGTATATTGCTTGTTGAATATAATATTATATATTTTTTCCTTACCATTATATTATGGAACTGAAATTATAAGATTAAGGACTTAAATATTTTATCATTTATCTTCGAAAAATATATAAAATTAAATAATATTGTTATCTATAATATAGTATTTATATAATATATAAGGAATGTTACAGGTCAAGTGGGAAATTTTGATATTGTAAAAAATGCCCTATTAAATTGGTCATATCGATATTGCAGGTTTAGCATTTTTTTAATTGCACGGGTATAATGTGCAAAATGTTAGCCCAAACATAAACGGGTATATCGCATTTATGTTTAAACAAAATATTAAATAAAAAATTGATATAATGTACTAAATTTGTTTTATAATATACTCGTATGTATAGTTAATATTTTTGAAAATATGAAGTCACCGCGGAACAGCTCTTTTACGTTTGGCAAGACACACGTGCCAAGGTAATCATCATGTTTAATGATGAATCACATCTTATTTATTTAGTATACGGATTTACTTTATACTTTAAAACGATTATTAACTTCAATTGATAGAATTTGTTTTAATTATTCTTATTATTATTATTATTATTATTATTATTATTATTATTATTATTATTATATTAGTAAACTACGCTATACACATATTTATGTGTACACACTACACAGACTGTACATAATATAAAGTCAATCCATCATTGGTGTAAGTTGATTGACAAATAGAAGTATATGTGTGAAAAATACGTTCGAATTTTCGACAACAACATTAACAATCATAAATCAATCGTCGTCTCATTATCGAAATTACGATGTCAATGTTGCTTAAATGCTTTATTATATAGGTACATGGAATACGATATCGCAATAACATTTCATACAGTGAGTCGAGTATAATAATTATTATCGATTAGAAAGACTTATAAGTTTTAAGTATATATTATATTACGTGTGTGAAGTTGGTCATCATCCATTTATCGTAACACGTTCAATTATACACTAATATTTTGCAAGTAAATTGCAAGTAGGTTTTAAGTGTATATTTTAGCCAAAAATCAAACCAATAGTAGGGCCAACATCACGAAATTTACCCATGTTGACCAAATGGGTCGAAAATGGTTTCACTGATCAGTCTCGATTTACAAGTAATAACAAGTGCAATTTAAGAATTTGCAAGTCATTCCTTGTCCCTTAATTCACCTTCAAACAAAATAATTCAGGAATTATTGTTTTGATTTTTGAATATTTAAAAATTAAATAATTATTGTTTGAATTATAATTGCAAGATATGTAGATAGAATAAAATAGATGGTAAATCATCAAAGAACATTACCACAGAAAATTCTATAAAAATACAACACTATCTCCTCCATATCTGTATCTTACGAGTTACGAATACCGGATTAACGTATAGATTGCCTATACGTTAATATATTAATATTCTAAACTTCCTCAAAAAATTAACATAATGGCACCAAAATTTTATCACATAACATTTAAAGTACCTACCCATGTGAACAACCAATAAAATTTTCAAGTCTCTAGTTCAATATTGCCCGGGGTAAAAATACAATATAATATAGGTAGGTACATATATTTTTTTTTGTATGCCATTAAAACTGTAAACATATCTAAATTTTATTTCACGATGAATTCTGTCCATTTAAATAATATATTTATATAAAATTATTAAATTATGAGTGTTTACTTAGCTATATTATACGGTATATAATCCGAATTTCTATTTCAAATAGGTATATTTTGAAGTTTTGCCATCTGTTTTCAGTGCCTACTATTCTTTAGTATCATATTTATATATGTGATGTTTACCAATATGCATAGATGCATATTTAACCAGTGTGCTACGGGTGGACATCGCTGTAGATGAGGTCTTCCACGGGCGTTGTCCGCAGCAGCTGCGCGCAGTGTATACATTATACACATACAGTCGTATATAACCACGGTCATGGTTAAGTCGCGGTATGTCGTGTGCTTGCACGTATATATTATAATATATGGTCACTAAACGTTATTATGGATGAAAAAAAAAGTATAAATAAAAAACGCGAATAGGGTGCGAAGTAAAAAAAAGAAAAAAAGAAAAAAAGAAAAAAAAGAAACAATAAAATATATATACCTACATAATATTATTATATAATATTATACGCGCGATCTCATTGTTGCTGCGCGCGCATATTTCGAAATCCACAGCGATCCACTTACCGCAGTTACCACACTATTTGTACCATTGTTGTTGTTGTTGTTCGGTTGTTGTCGTATTCTGTTCGCATACCTGCATAGTCGATATTATTATATACCTACGTATATAGGTAAGACTCACGGGCGTGTGCGTTCTTTTTTCATTCTTTTCTCTTATATTTTATCTCGGACCCGAGATCGGAAGAAAATATACGCGTTTACGTGTCGTCGCACGCGTACGAAAAATACACGCGTGACGCGACTTTTATCGGACGATACGATCGAGTAATGGTGTGCTGGATCGATCGGGCGCGAAAAGAGAGAGAATGAGAGATAAAGAAAGAAAACTATGTATTATATACTATAATATTAATAATAATGTATAATATTATTGGTAGAGATGCCTATATACACATGTGTATATTATATACCTATATAATTTTAGTCGCATAAAAGCAAATTATTTTTAATATTATTTTGATGTAAGTCCGTCGAGTCTATTTCGCAAACCTGTATGTATCGTGATCGAATTCAAAAGTAAATTTTAATACTTTCGACTTTGAATATAGTTAGACTTCACAATTTCGAAAAGTCACTCCGCAGAAAAGTGCGGATATTGTTATTAGTTTTGAAATACGTTTCGACTAGCAAATCGACTTTGGGCGAAATTTCGGTGAATTTCGAACTTAATATAAGTACCTATAACACGTACATTATAATATATTCTATTATATAATATAATATCGCATAATATGCGATAACCAGGTGGATGCAACGTAAAAAAATTATTATTAAACTTACTAAAATAACTTCTTGGATAATATTTAAAAACGTTATATAAAATGATAAACAAACCGGAAATAAAAATAATACATACAACATTTATAAATAATTTATTTAAATTACATAATATAATAATCTAAAACATAAAATAATTTCATGTTATTTGTGATAATAATTAAATCGATAAAGTGATTTAAAATAACATGTTTCAAAAATTAAAAAATTTAGTAAATAATTCAGACATATATTATTAAACAATATTTTATAATAATAATTTGATCAATATTATTTTTCCAAAAATGTTCTATTTCAACACTGGTCCTTCTTGTACCGAGTTTCAAATTATTATAATATAATATTGTTATCCAGTCGTCGGTTGTCATCTTCGGGCCAGGTCGTCATTTTAATAATAATTATCATCGTATAGGTACATATTATACATATATACGACATACATATCATTATTTATTATACGCATTCTGTCCGAATCGGTCGCGCGCGGGCCATCAAGATACGGCGGCGAGCGGCGACTAATAACCCTACTAATTGCCCAAAGACATACCGCGCGAGCTCGATACCCATTGTTCGACTTACGGAATCGTCCAATCGAACCCGTTTTAAACGCTTTAATATAGATCTATTGTTGTGGCTATTACTCTCAGATGGCATTGATATTCTTATACTATAAAATAATAAATTTATATATTATGTGTTCGATGGAGGAATCCGCCCGCTATCGATTGAATTATATGTATATATATATATATATATATATATATATATATATATATATATATGTGTGTAAGAGTACTATATTAGACATCGATCATAGCGAATATATGGTAATAGTGGTATAATTTGTTTGGTTATATATTATATATAATAATAATATAATGTTTTATGGTGTGGTTAGTTATTACCGGACGATCGAGTGGGGAGAGTCATAATTATTCGATATTATCCAAAAGGGAAACAAAATCTTCGTATAAAAATGTATTATGTTTATGTTATAAACGATAATACAATAATAATATACGAATAATATAATCAGTCACTGGCCGTTATCCATAAATTGATAAAAACTCTAGATCCAAAATGGGAAAAGCACCACCAAGGCACCAACCGTTTCTAGTAAAATATTGAAAATTACGTCATTTTTTAAATTTAAATTTAGTTAAATATATTTATTTCTGCTCATATTTAAAATTTTGGTCATAATTTCCAATCTGACGTGGTATTTCACAATAAATCGCTGGATATTTTAAATTTATAAGTGAGGAATACAACAACGAGTGCGATTTACCTCGTTGAAAATAATAAGTTTTATCATTTTTCTAAACAGTGTATAGGATATAGGTACGAATATAAACTTTTGAAATATAATTTTGAAATTTTTAAAGGTTAATAAAGAATCCGATGTAGATAGCTAAAATTTTTCTTATAATAATTTTCAAACGATTTACCTTCACCCATTATTCTTGTACGGGGGAAAAATAAAATATGAATAATGATTATGTATTACTTACTTCATATATTACCCGTGTCTTTCCTAACATCACACACTATAATGATAACATAGCCATTTTACAGATAATATAATTAATTAGTAAATTTAGTATTGTGGAGAAGTCGAGTTCAATTAATAGTATTACATTATTATTACGACGGCAAATTTCGGTTTTATCGTACCTAATTTTTGGGAGTCAAAATTCGGAGTTTAAATTTTAATAAAAACACGATACACAAAAATCAAATGTATTTAAAATTTCTTCTTTTAAAAATTACTACAATTTTCGATAGAAGTATAAAATATAGTAATAAAACAAAATACTAATATCAACAATAAATATAAATAAATAAAAGACGATATTATATATTATCATGTGTGATAATGATGGCCACCCCCGCGCCAGCACCTGTTGCACTAACGCAGACGATTTTTATGCTTTCGCGCGCTTGACCTCTTTCAGGCACCTTTCGCGCCGCCGTTGTTATAATAATATTATTGTGTTCGAGTCGGACGCGCGCGACCCGATCATAACAAATCGATGCCGCCGCGACCATCGGATAACAATTATTGTGTTTCCCGTTGGGTATTTTTTTTTCTCCACGGACGACACGTACCGGTTCCCACTGTATATTACGTGTATATAATAATATTATGTTATATAGGTATATCGGATTGGTATATTATACCGGGTTACAGGTACGCGCGCACATTCGAACGTGGTCGTTGCACCGGACCGGAGGTAACCATCGCGGTATACCGTATACCTAATCTGCGTCGTATATTTTTATAATAACGTGTTCGCGTGTCGATCGCCGAGGTATCGATATATCATATTATTGTTATAAAGGTACTCGTAATATACGTACGGACCTAAAAAATAATACGACTATACCTATATCATTAAAAATTATAAACATAATTTAATAAATATATAGGAATACCGAATATTATTATTATTGTGTCACGACAGGAGCGGCGTATCCAGAATAATTGTATATGGAGGGGTTCAAAGAATTATAAACTTTTTGCATACCGATACCATAGTTAGGTTTTGTTATACACGATTTTGTTATTGAAGTTTTATGCCTACATATGTATTATCATTATGATTCAATTAAAAAAACCTGGCAAGGCTGATGTTTCTTCAGACCTCCAACATTATATTTTAATTATCTCTGCATTGAGACCTAGCACAAACGTTAAACTAAGTAGAACTAATAGCACAAACAGAGCACAAACGTATATATAAAAAAATAATAAATACATTTTCCGACTTTCAGGAGGGGCCCTCCGTGTTAGAGAAATGGACCTAATGAAATGATATCGTTTTTTTTTTAAAAAAAAAAAACGATTTTGAACGAAATTTAGTTAGATCTGAGCATTTAGGTGTTCATTTTATTGGCACTTTTCTAGGTGATGGATATTAATGAAGAATTTGTATTATTAAATATTTTACGATAAATTAGGAAATATTAAACTTAGAGACACGATAATTTTACATCATATACATATTATATGATTGGTAAAATTTTGGAAATCTTACGTTGATATTTATTTTTAAATGCATGTACGATATACCTATATGTATTTTAATAATATATGAAAATTTTAATCAATAATTATTAATATATAAACCAATACTTTTATTATCTGGCTAAATTTTTCTCAAGATCGTGTTTTTCAAATGCGATATTTTATCATTGAATTTAAATATGAATCAAAATACAAAACTATCCCCTGCTCCACACCAGAGAAGTCATCCTACACACGCCAGTATCAGTTCTTTCTTTTATTGTTATTGATAAAAGCTTCCATGCGCACTGCGCAGCTGTATTGGAATAATAAATATTGGTATAATAACGTATAAAGGAAATAATATTATCATAATAATAATAATAATAATAATAATAATAATAATAATAATAATAATAATAATAATAATAATAATAATAATAATAATAATAATAATAATAATAATAATAATAATAATAATAATAATAATAATAATAATAATAATAATAATAATAATAATAATAATAATAATAATAATAATAATAATAATAATAATAATAATAATAA
>JAIUCT010000131.1:1788638-1875984 GCA_021307375.1 Tetraneura akinire | reverse complement strand
AATAATAATAATAATAATAATAATAATAATAATAATAATAATAATAATAATAATAATAAAAATAATTAAATTAATAATAATAATAATAATCTAATGTATGTCACATCGTTTATTTACGAACGCTTTCACGTTTTATCATCCTTTATTAGGTATATTATAATATATACTTTTCTCTGTGTGGACTTGTCATTTTTATGTTTTCGACGCGAAGATTTCTTTTTCGCGCGCTCGCTTCCATTTCTTCGTTCTTCAACGAGTACAACGGTACACGTGCAAACAATAAATAAGTACTCGTATAATGAAAAAATAACGCACGAGTCCTGTACGAGTTCTCGTGATTTAATTAAGCGTTTGTTTTTTTTTATGATTATTATTATTTAGATTTAACGGTAATTATAAAATGTCACGAACGATCGACAATAATAATTGCGTGCGTTTATCTCAAAATCGTATCTGTGTTTAATGTTTATTAGATTTATTTCAATCGAAACATACACCATAGTATTATTATTAAAAGTAGGCATTACAAAAACACTCAATACGATTTCCTATACGAAAAACGTAACATTACACAAAATAAATTTACATAAATTATAAACAAACGTTAATAAAATAATATCGTATAATTTAATATTGTCAAATCTCAAATATTATGTATAATCTCACCAGAAGAAATAATAATATTATTGCGAATCGAGCTATTTACACGTGGAAAGTACGAAGTTTGGATAATCGGACCTTTTGTATTTTTACATTCTATTTTGAATTTTTTTTTCTTCATAAGTTTTTTTATAATTTTTAGACTTTTAGTACTACCGTCTACACATCGCCTACAACTCTACAAGCAAAATTAGCTTATTGTGTTAGTAGTTTAGTACACAGTATGTACGATAAAAAACGAGAGGAAATAAAAAGAGCGGCGACTGATTAAATAAAGATTGAACATATAATTAAATTATAATAATGCTAGTGTAAACGCTTGCGTGTATTCGTATTTAAACAATAACGATAAGGTATTCAAAAATAAAAACAAAAAAATAATACGCACGTGTCATACGGGCGAACATTTTATAAGATCAATCATCATCATCATCATCATCATTATCTTCATTATCATCATCGTCATTATCACCATAATAACAATAATAATAATAATAATAATAATAATTTTATTTAAAAATACAAAACCTAGTAAAAACTATTCATTTACATGCCATTAATACATGTCTAAAGATAAAAAATACTAAATTCAAAAAAAAAGTACCGTAATCACTTTTGGCAAGTTTATGCTAAAACCTCGTGGCAGGGAAACAAAAGTTCTTGAGATCCCAAAAAGAGTCTCATGGTAGCCAAGTTGTAATTATTTCGTCGAGATTTGCGTAAAGCTTTGTAGTCGTTCCCGTCAAAATCACGTCAGTCGTTAAATACACGATCCACCAACGAATGGCGAAATTTCATTCAAATGTTATGGTCAGTCATGTACGGTAATATTTTTTTTATTCTCCCAACGCAAAACGCGTTGCTCAACCCGATATTATTAACGTTTCGGACGTATAATTTTGTTATAACGATCTCTTACCACAATTATTATCTCCTACCGCGTTTATATTGGGTATCATAAATTCATAATAATATTTATTTTCGTTTCAAAATATTTTTTTTTTTTTTTTTTTTTATACGATCCATTACGATTCCTTGTGGTCACTCGCACAGACGTTATATACCTTAACTCAATGAATTTTACATGAAATTTACGTATTTTATTTACATTTTTTGTACCATATTTATTGGTGCTATATAATAAAAATAAATACATTTTATACGGGGACGATAATAATATAAATTGTGTATTCTCATAACACTATAACAGATATTCGAAATGTGTCTTTTGTTATTTGTTGTGTCAATTTATACTGTAAACGAGGAAATCGTATTAAATTTATTTATTTTTTCTAATATCCAAATTGAATTACCCAATATAATAAATTAATAACAAACGTATAAGTGTAAAAGATACGTTTGAAAGACAGAAAATAAATATAAATAAAATTGGCAATTTTTAAATAAATTATAATATATTTTTTTTTTTTCGACTTTATAATATTATTATATAATACTGTTATTTAATACGTAATTTTGATAAAAACTAGTTTGTGATATATAGATAAAAACAATAAATTCCACTCCTCTTGTTAGGTTAGGTTACTAGTGTTGAAGTGTCCATGAATATGTAATAAGTATACTTGTAAAAATGTATTTGCGCATATACCTATAAGGCAAAGACTTTAACGCTTACTCGTTAGGTAGGTACCATTGTACCAATAATAAATAAATCGATGCATCGCGACAGTTTGCAGGAATGGTTACCCACAAAGTCAATTTCAATATGAAGTTTACTATATTTTATTTTATTTTTTTTAAAAAAAAGCATAAGTTTTTTTATTCGACGTGCACACCCATATGACACGAATAAACACGTTGGTTGGCGGTCGAAATATATAATTAAGACTATAATTTTTTAAGTAAATTTTGTTCTTGTTCGTTTTGTATAGATGAGTATAATTGAAAAAATACTGGTTAGGACAGTAAAGATATAAAGTTCAGTCGTTGATTAAATGTTAAACCGTAATGGTTTTACGCGAGTTTCATTTTTAGAGTATACCTAATGTGTAAAAATGCGCTTATATATAATAACTAAACTGTTAACTAAACTGAAATATTATAATTATTATAATACATAGCGTGTCTGTTTCTGTGTGAATTTCGGCGTCGTGAATTTGTTTTAAATTCCGAGAAAAATTAAACATACCTACACACGCATAAGGATTACATCAATATGCAACTTGGCAGATTAATAGCTGCTAACCTCACCTACTGTTATAATTTTGTTGTTTTTTTTTTCTACACTGATAATAATTATATACGTATAATTGCGTCACAATAAGGTTATTAGCATTGAGATTTTCATTTTTAAAAGTCAAGGGTATTACAAAATAGATGTGTATACTCGTATATGATTTCTGGTAAATTACACAATAATGCAACCACGGTCCGGTCAACATCATAAATTCATAAATATTCTCATCGATGTAGGTACAACTATACGTTATGGTACGTATAATAATAATAATAATAATAGACTCGTGAATTATCGCTCATGTTAATTTGATCGATGCACCATCTGCCGCTCGTTTGAAAATTAAACTTTTATTTCATTATAATTTTAATATATATATATATTTTTATTTATGTAGAATATAATATATTATATAACAATTAAATTGTGAATTCCGAATATTTATTTTACACCGTAATCGTTCATTTTTTCATCAAAATAATAACTCAATATTTATATTTATATAATCGATAATTTATATATATATATATATACAATAAAAATATTTTAAGAAATCATAATTCAACTTCTTTAAAAATAAATAATAACGCGTAATAAGTAAACGTATTATGACGATCGTATAAAATTATGCAATTGTTAATTATTATTATATAATATGGATGTTTTTACACGATGAAATAGAAAATCTTCATTGTGTACCATTGCAACTGTATAAGTTAAAATCACGTGTCCAAATGCTATACCTCCAAAAATATTGTAAACAAGTTTTTATACATACTTGATAGTGTCGAGTATCAAGTTCGTACATTATATTACACTGCGATGTTCTCATTTTAAGTATTAACACTTTTTGTTAATTATGCCAAGGTACAGTAGGTACCATAAAACTGAATATCATTTTTTCAAACTCAGCAAACATGTTTGTGACATGGAAATTTAATTTCTTTGACTTATGTACCTACTATGATTAGGTATATATAGGTATACGTACGTAATAAAAAAATTTTTTGAGTTTTTCTGGATTTATTATTTAAACAGTAAAATTATGAACAATTTATTAAATAAGTATAATATATATTTACATAATATGCTTAATGGACTTATTATGGAATTCTCAATAAATATATAATATACAGAGTTGTGAAAAATACTTAACAAAAGTATTTTAAATTCAGATAAAGATACTTTCTTTAAACTGTTTGATTTTACAAATACATTAAAATAATTTTTTTAGCTTTTTATAATAATATATAGTCATTATACAACTTTAAAATTAAATCTATATTATTAATTTTTTAAACAGAATATAGTTTACATAATTAAAATAATTAATTAATATTAAATGATTTATTTAACGTAAATATTGACACGTGTATAATTGATAATAATCAATATAGGTAATATGTTTTATATCACGGCACGAGCGTGTTGTTTTCTAATCATTTAATTTTTTAAATATATTAATGTTCTATTTACATGAGGGAACACATAGGTATAGATATTTATTGTTATGACATATTATAATAAATATGATAATATTGAACGTTCATCTATAGTCAAAAGAATTTTTAAAAAAAATATTTGATTTTAAAAAATACTTTTTCAAATAATATATTTTTCAAAAGTATTTAAAATGTCTATCTGAATACTGAAAAAGTATTTGAATACTTTTATTTAAATAAATTAAAATACTCTACAAGATTGATAATATATCAACTTTTCGTACATTCGTAAATTTTCGTATTTTCTCATTTTTATATACTTACATTACACATTCACAATATGAAAAACTATATAATATCAATATATATTATTAAAGTATATGAATTTATGATTTTAATTTAATTCAATTTTTTTTCTTATTATTATCATTATTGGTGTAAAATAAAATTAATTTTAGAATTGGTACTTTATTTACAAAATTGACCCTATGCTATGGAAAAAACGACGAATAAACAGCATTTTTAATGAAAACTGAAATTTCGATTTTAATATTTCAAGATAACTAAGGCAATTTTAAAGTTCGAGACTTAGAAATTTTATTAGGTCTTCACATAGGTAGCCATATGTGACATATATATCACATATGTATGTGATAAAATTTTGGAACGGTTACGTTAATTTTTCTACAAAATATAGGACATATGAAATATAGGATAGAATATTTCGTAAAATTTTAGTTTTTATGTAGGTATATAATGTTTTATAAAATTGGTAGTCTTGGGTTTTTAGGTATGAAAATATTATTGAAGTATACTTACATATTACTTAACATGGTATCATAATATTAGAAATCTCAATTTTTTTTTTAAAGTTGTTTAAATTTAAAGTTGATATTTTTAATTCAGACGAAAATCTTAGAAATTCTAGTATTCTTCTTATTATTTCTCAATACTTATAAAATAAAAATTAATAGAAAAGCCAAAAAATTTGGAAAGTTTTTGAAAATTTTATTGAAGCATACTGATATATATCTTAACGTATTTTTAAAATATTAGAAAAATTTCACGGCTCAATTTTTTATTATAGGTGTTTAAAGTTATTAAAGTAATTATAATTCAGTTCCAATTAATTGTGAATTATTACATTTACGATTTCATTTTTATAACTGTTTAAAGCATAAAAAACAAGGGAAGGGATAATGGTATGGAAGGGATAAAAGTGTAAAGAGGACAGTGTTGAATTTTGATTAACATTTGAATGCAATGATAAATTATTACATTCGAAAAACGATTCTGAGCGAAGTACTGCCAGATTTAGGTATTTAAGTGACTCTTTTAGAGGTATTTTATGATAAATTATTTATATTGAACGTAGAGAATGATAAATGTAAAAATTTTAATCGGTACATACCTATATTATCTGATGAACTTCGGTCAAAATCCTTTTTATGAATGTAATGATTTATCATTGCATTCCAATATTAATCAAAATTCAATACTAGGAGAGAGCGGGGCAAGTTGACTACCTTAAGGTTTCAACAATTACCCTACTATAACTAATGGGTAAAAAAACTTGAAATTTTTTACAGACATTTTTTAGTATGCTTAGAGTAACTGATAATTTTTTGGTTTCTTAATGTTTTATATTTTAAAAGTAAAAAATAATTTAAATAAAATTGATGATTCTGTCATCTTGCCCCGTCACTGGGGCAAGATGACATTTCAATGGGGGCAAGTGACAACTATATTCTAAATGATAGGTATATGAAATTTCAAAATCAATTATCCATTTTTTAAACAACTTTATTTTAAAATATATAACTTGTTATAAATATATCACTTAATGATTAAATAAACATTAACTATTAACACATATAACTACTGTTTTAGTTACATATTAAAAAATTATAATTTTTAATAACTTTATTTAAAACAACAGTAGGAATAAAATATAGGTTTGTAAAATATTAGAACACTGAATAAACATAATAAAATTAACATTAACATAATAAAAAAAGTTATAAAATAAAACTTTTTTTTTTAATATATCTGCGCAATGTTGCTTCTGGTATATTTTTTTCTTTAGAAATAAGTGCACATGACTTTTTTCTTTGATACAAAGGTCTAATGCAATTGCCATGTCATCTTTCGACCATGAACCTCTATTGGTTTTTTTAACATAATTTTGCACCATATCTATTATCCGAAAATAAATGTTTAATTAACAAAAATATTATACGTTAAATAACTTTTAAAGTGATAGAAAAAAAAAACGAATGTCATCTTGCCCCAGAATATATTTTTAATAATAAGTATTATTTACTCTCCAAATAAAATAAAATTGAATAATCTACTTATACAATATAATTGCTAATATCTACCACTATCATACATACTAGTATGCAAAAATAAATAGATATACTTACTTAATTTTTTGTTGAAATCCTACTGTAGACGAACAAAAAATTTTAATATCGGTGCATTAAACAAACAAATGATAATATAAATTCATATCAAATAATCATTTTTAACGATACATCGATTTATTTCTAAATATTTTAAAAACTTTCGATAGTTATCCTTATGTATTTTAAAAATCAAATATATCAACTTGCCTCACACGTCAACTTGCCCCGCTCTTCCCTATACTCTTTACACTTGTATCCCTTCCATAACTGTATCTCTTCCCTTGCTTTTTAATATTGACTAACCAACAACACTATAATAACGTAGTAGGTTGAAATAAATGACAAAAACTTATAATTTTTATTTTATTGAAATTATCGGTGTTGTGTGTACGTATAAAAATAAAAAAAAACTCGAGGCTCGACATCATTTCTAAACCGAGCTTCGTATATTCTTTTGAGAATAATCCGGAATTACGCAAAAACACTGAACTCAATATTATAATATACTTTTTATCTAATAATTTACGTTTCCTATTAAATTCCGACGAGAATGCAATTAATGAATTCATAATTTGTCGTATGTGAAAATAAATAAATTGACCGATAGATATTTTCGAGTTTGTTATAGGACATATTTCTTAGTTTTCTCATGAATAATTAAAATCAAGACTATATCATATATATTTCTTCCGTATGCACTATGTAGACAATTTATTAATTAGGTAACATAAGTATTTATATAATATCGAAGTCTCCAATACACGTTCGTGACTTCTATTTATTTATTATTATTTTACGCATATACACATTTTTTTTTTTTATGGTAACCTCGAAACAACGGACGAAGGCGGAGATTGTCGATCCACAGAGCAGATGAACCGGGACTTTAGTTTTGTTTTTGTTAAGCAATATGATGGTTACAATTTAACATAATTTAAAGTAAATGACCTCGTGTATAGAAAATTATGGTTTTATTTTTCAAAAACGTTATAGCGGTAGTCCTTAACGGAACATGTAATTTTGTTTACAACGTAGTTGAATTCAAAAAAAGCAACGAATTCTTCTTTTTTATGACCGCGTATGTATATAATATATATATTTTTTTATACAGAATAACACAGCGATCAGAATATGTTGTGTTTAAATAAACAAACAAAAATAATTGAGATAATTTACATGTTATAAGGTTTATATATATAATTTCGTAAACGTTTTGTAACACGATATCCTGATCACTCTGTATAATAATGTAATATACGACAGTGAAGACGTATATTATTATGTAATTTATTCAGAGATGGATAACGTGATCAATGCAAACGTTTTACGTTCAATTATTATTGAAAATAAAAATACGAATAATTTTTCAAAATTATACATATACGAGATACCCAATTATGATATTATAGGTCTAGGACTCAAGTGCACTATGAAATTGCAAAATATACGTTTAATTTTTTAATTGAAATATGTTAAAATATAATATAAAAATAATATTTATTTATTAATTTAAACATAATAAATAACCATATTATTGGGATAAGTAGTTATTAGGTATACCCATAAACAATTTTAAATAAACATATTAAAATTTAATAATATTATATTTAATATAAGTTACAATATTCACGTTTTATATTTTAATTTTACAATAATAAAACATTATTATCATGAATACGAATATATAATTTATGTTTTTTTTTTTTTTTTTTTATATATATATATATACATTTTATAAAGAAGTAAATAAAAACAATTACATAAACCTCAAACTATATCTGCTAACTATTGATCCGCTAAAACTGCACTAAGCCGGTAGTATCTGGGGTAGTTTATATTGTAACAATCGTTACATATATTATTAACATACCTAAAATTAGCTGAATCATTAATATTATCATAAATATAATCATTAATATTATTATTGTAAAGCCAACGAATATGTAAGAGACGGCAGTTCTTCGTTAACAGTTGAATACATCAGAACTCCGTCTCGTCGCGTATAATAGACACGTAAGTAAAATATTATATAATAATTACCATATACTTATTAATAAAACCAGAATCAATTATTGAACCAATTTATATTTATTTGTAATCCAAAACATCCTGTTGCTCCCGAGTTATATTCAAAAGGACCTAAAAACCTTCCCTGAATATCATATATTTAACCGGTCACCCCTGGCCACGTTACAATATCATTGAAACGGAAAAATATAAAATGTTAATCATTTAAACAATTAACTATTATTATTTATATAATTTATATAAAAAGGAAGAAAATATCGCACATAATAATATATACAATGTATAGGGAAAATATTTGTTTGCCATTTTATTTCAATTAAATTTACTATTTAGTATTTGGTAATGATGTGACTTAATATAATAAATTTTCAAACCCAACTTCTCTTAAGAATATTATTTTCTTCGTGACTATAAAATGTAAATAAATAATGTTAAATTACTGACACAAAAACCTAAGCCAACCTAATTTAGCTTTTATAATGTATTGTAAAATAATAATTTCTATATTGTCAATAAATTTTATATTAAAAAACAACAATCAATTTAATTATAATGAGAACTCCATAAATTTAAATTTTAGATTTTGAGCGAATTCAATGTTGAATTTTGACTACAATTTGAATGATTTTTTCTAAATCATTACATTCGAAAAACGATTCTGAGCGAAGTACGGTCATATTTGGGTATTTAGGTGACTCATTTAGAGGTTTAATGATAAAAATTATTTATATTTAACGTAATTAACTAATGACCGATAAATGTAAATATTTTAATCGGTACTTATATACTATCTGATGAACTTCGCTCAAAATCGTTTTCACGAATGTAATGATTTTTCATTTGTAATCAAAATTCAACACTATCCTGGGTATCCCTTCCGTTGCTCTTTTTACATTTCGATTCCGGTTGAATTTTTATATGTTTTAAATACTTCGGTTACTACTATATTTGGTTATTTCGTAAAAAATAATACCATTCAAAATTTTAACTTTTTTTTATATTGTACAAAAGGAGTAACTTTTTATTTACCTACGCAAATTGTTACGAGTATACAAATAATATGTATATTAAAATAATATAATATCTATGATTTAAATAAACGCGTCTCGCTATACAAAAATAAAATAAAAATAAACACAAAACAATTTATTATAATATTATTTAATTAGGTACGTATATCTAAACCGTGCTAAAACTAACTCATATAATATGCGTTGACATTAAAAGTTTACATATATAATTATAATAAATAAAGACGTATAAATAATTGCAAATTCAATAACGACGTCGTATCATTATGTGCAGTGGCCTTTGAAGGGTTCAACCCCCTTTGACTTAATCTATATATGGTAATGGTGTATTTTAAGCATACTCGTATAATGTAAAACCGTATATGAATATTTATTTAATAACCCCCCCTGGCCCCTTTATTCAAGATTCATTTTTGGCTACGCCACTGATGATTATGTGCATATAATAATACGTATTATTATTATTATTATTATGTGTATTCGTATAATAAACACGCGTTCGAACGGTAATAATAATAATAATAATTTTGATTTTTGTTTACGACTTTCGTTATTTGTTGGCTGTTCATTTACTTCCGATGGAATAATAATGGGTAATAAATTATAATATATAATGTGGATATAAACATATTACTACAACTAATGCGTGTGATGATTTCTCTTCCGTGCGTAATATTTTGATATAGTCTATTAGTCTTGTTTTTTCTATACACGCGCGTGTATCATATGGGGGACACACTCACACATAATATTATTATTATTTTTTTTTTTTCACACACGGACGACAAGAAAGAGAAACCAATATCGTATTTTATTTATTCATTAATAACGCCAGTGTCAATGTAACATGGAAAAAAAACAAAAAGGATGTGACAGTGCAATATTATAATTTATACATAACAGAAATCGTCCGAACGAGTGTATGAAGAAAGATTACACAATTAGTAAAATGAGATAATACTCTGCAACGGACATGTTTATAAAATATTATATACGAAAAAAATAATTATTATTATGCGTTTCGAGAACATTTTTTGTCTCGACAGCTTTTTATAGTTGTCTCGTATAATATTATAATACGTTACCGACAAAGTATTGAATCCGGTATTCCATAGAATGCCATAAATGACAATAATATACGTTGACTTGGTGTTATATTCTATAGAATGCCCAACCCCGAATGTAGAATATTTATATGAAATTTAAAAGATTTATTAGTACGATCGAATATTTAAATAGTACCTAGGTATAATATTTCAGTGAAATAACATCCATTTTCCAAGCGTATCAATCAGCAATATTATAAATGGTAATCAATGATAATCCGGACTATCGTTGTAATACACTAATATTATTCTTCAATTACAATAATTAATCAGCTACTCTAATAATACATAAACTAAAATGCTACATAAATAAATGCAGTTATATTCTATTTAATATTTCTATGATTATTTTTTTAATGTTCATATAATATGTGATGTGTATTTTAGCCCTCTCCTTTTATCATTTCTAGATCCGCTCCTGGTGGTCGGTGCATAGAATACAAACTATTATGATATTATATTACGTAGGTATCTCATATTATTTAATATTTATTATAGATATATTGTTTAAGTGACCACGAAAATATACGAATTTTAAATATAATAACATCCATATAATATTATATTTTCCTTGAAAATGTAAAAAAAAAAAAAATAAATCTCAGTATTATTTCTCATTAAAATCGTTTTGGTGACACGTCGCGTAACCTGTTCCTGAAGATTCTACGAATATCACACGGCCAATAATTTCAACACTAACAAAAAAAAAAAAAAAAAAAAAAAAAATGATTTATTTACACAAAATTGCGTCGTAGTAGTATAATAAAACGACGAATACATTTTATAACAGCATCAAATGCACGCAGTTTCATCTTTTCTCGTTTCAATAAACGTGTTATCATATTGATATGACAAAAACTTTATGCACCCATAAAAAAAAAATTCCTCGTTATTTTAGACTTAAATCGCACAAAATGACTTAGAACCCCTAACACGATAGTGAATAATGATATATTATTATGTAATATTAATACACAGATATATGAATTAACAATAAAGTATTTATTATTGAAACAATATGTTTGTAAACCACAACGATCGAAATGTTAAACTCGCGCGTATTTCTTAATTTTAAATAAATATTTAATATTCATTTTTGGGCGTTTAATTAGAATAACTGTATACATATTTCATATAAAAGTTGACGAAATTCAAAATGACAGAGAAAAATAATCCTATTTTTTTTTTTTTTTTTTTTTTTTTTTTTAGTGGTCTGAATCGAAACGGGTTTTCGGCAGTTACGCGCAGTTCGCAAATTCTTCCCATGTGGCTCGCAAATTAATTATTTCCTACAAAAAAAAAAAAAAAAAAAAATGTATTATCTTATTTTTTTCGTTCAATATTAATAAATAACGACAAAAAACATAAATTGATAATAAAGTTTATATAAAAACAACGTAATATTATAATTTATAATATATTTATAATGAATCTATGGTTCTAGACCGATATTGATGTAATTATGAACAATTAAAATATTTAATTAAAACATTTAAAACACGAATTTTCAAACGAAACGAGTAAGTATAAGCATCGTTTATATTGTATAGGTATACGCACGAATGTAAAATGTGTACTTTTTAGTAAAGTCATAAATAACGAATCGTTGTATAATATCTCATAACGAAGTACAACTGTATAAAATATTTTAATCCGCTGAAATTATTTATGACGATTTATAATTTCTTAACAAAAATATGTATGCAAAATAATATTATTTGTTTTGTGTTTAATCGGTCGCTAAATTATTATTATTTTTCGAGTTATTTTTAGATATTACATATAGGTACTAATAATGTATATTTTTAATAATATATTTATATAAGGTTATTTTATTAATAATTCATCGTGTCCACTATATCATATTATTATAAACACGCGTATAGGACACACGACGAAGTCGGTGGACAACGACTTTAATGTGTTTATTTTTTCTCTCTCACTCTCCGTTTTCGAGTGAAAGTGATTACAGGCTTCGGACGCGGTGTCGTTTATTGTTATCAAGGTCGTTGGGATAACGAAGAATACACTGTTTTGATCTGCTCTAAGGTCAGACGATGCGAACTTATGCCCGACTCCCACTGCCCGAAGGACTCGGGTAAACGGCCGCGATACTTCTATATATAGTACTCGCGCCACCGCAAATACGTTGATTATCGTTTGGACATTCCCTCGCCCGGTCATCTCCACCGAGTGTTGTTGCAAGTTGCAGTTTCGCATACAGAACAGATCGTTTACCATAACCAAGGTAAATATATAACGTTTTGTTTGTATATACAATAATAATTTAAATTATACCTATGCAATTATATGATTAAAAACTGTTTTGGTACGCGTAGTAGTAATTTTTTGACTAGTTTCGTAGAAATTTTTCGATTAGTGCAATAAAACTAACATTTTTTTTTTTTATTTATGAATAATTAGGTATTAGGTATATATTTCAATATAATTAATCAATTAAAGTTTATATGAAAAAATATATTATTTACCTTACACTTACCTGTTTATGTAGGTAGGTACATTAAACTTTATTATGAATTGATATTTTCATAAGCGTCCGTTCAATAAGCAAAGAAGCGTTTTTATTTACTTACTAATTTATGTGATACTTGTTGCAATAATAAAAGTTATCATTTCCGTACGACGAACATTCATAATTATTGATATTTATATTAATAATAGGTATATACTTTTTTAAATTTAGTAAATTCGTGTTTACATTAAAGACACAATTTTTTTTTTTCGAAAGACAAACGCATTATTTTACGAATTAAGCACGAGTTAATAATGACCACAAGTCGTCGGGTGTTTCGTATTAAATTTACAGGAATATTTTTTTATATTTAAACGTTTTATTCGAGCGACAGCTTGCAAAAAACCCCATATTATGTCATAGTCGAAAATTAATTGCACAACAATAATTATAACATTTAACGGTTAAGTACACGATAGTAATTAATAATATGCGATTAATCGTATTCACGAGACTAAAATGTATAGGTACGTAAAATATGACGAAGGACGATTATAGTACAAAACCGTTCAGCATTGCAAAAAAAAAAAAAAAAAAAAATTACAAACCTTCTTCTTTATATTATACGGGCAAATACGCGATTTACTCCGCTGGAAGACTTTCACAAAGGAAAGCTCTTTTTTTTTGTTTTTTAATATTTTTTAATATTATTTAAGTACATTAACTATTAAATTGGCGTTTTATATTATTATATTCCGTTTGTTTTTTCTTTTTTTTTTTTAGATTTTTACAACATTAACGAATAATAACAATACGCGTTAATTTAACATATAGGTATTCGTATGGCTAAATATAGGTTATATTATTAATGCAATAATCTTGTTTTTTTTTTTTTTTAACGTAAAATCAAATTTATTCACATGGATAATTATTATTATGTATTCATAAAATTACGAATACGTTGCGAAATATTTTCTTATTGTTAATAGTAATTAACGTCGTTGGCGACACCGCCGAGAGTAGTCTTCGATAAATCGCGGGATAACGTTCGGTTTGTACACCATATCGTGTTATTTTATTCTCTTCGGCCCGAGTACAATATTATACATATAATATAGTATTATACAATAGTCGAATTTTTAAAACTGCACATAATTTTATTTGCATAAATTTATTTATTTATTTTTATTTCTATATAATACGAGTATTATTAAACTTGATTGTATGCAAAATTTATTTCATAACCGTAATGCTGCGATATTATAATTTAATAATAAATATTATGAGAACGAGAAACACAATAAAATTTAATTCGTATTTTTCCACGTTACATAATTTTTGCGCTTCTTTAATGCGTATGTTTACCTTTTTAAGGTCACACCCGTTTTATTGTCGTATATATTATAATATTATTATTAGGGTCACACATTCTGATGTTTTATAACAAAACTGTGAGAATATACAGGTAGGTTATAATATAATATTCCACGTTGTTATTCGGTGAAAATTAAACAGGTACAAATTATTTACAATTGTTATATATTTTATAATAACATAATAAAAATATAAGTAATTAATTTATAATACAAACGGGTATATTTCACATAGGTACGAGAATAACTGAACAGAGATAATTGTGTCCCCCTTCCCGTTTGACGTTTTTTTTAGATATAGATATGATTATAGGCAAATAATTATTAATCGACACTATTCTAACAATATAATTAAATATTAAACGTGAATGCTATGTATAATAAAGGACACAATAAATATCACTACGTTTGCACAAGAAGAACTAAATAGGTACGTTATTACGATGTTGCGTAATTCGTGAATAGAGCACGCGGTTAATGAGATACGCTTTCGTCGCTCGTATATTACGTATAATAAATTACGCTCGGACAAAAACGGTCTTTCGTCTCGACAAACCTATGCGTGTAGTACACACGGGGTACGCCCCGTTATAATAAATTAATATTCGCCTCGTTTGTTTTCATTTTTATTTACGCGTGTACTTCCTATATGACATTATTATAATAATATGTGGATAATTTACCTTAACGCTTTTATTGCCCTTTTTCGAAAAATAGACCACGTTTTATTACAATATTTGTTTTCAATGTGTACCTAGCACGCATAAAATATTTAAATTATACTTTAAAACGTCATTGATAATACTATAGATACGATGTATCGGGTTATATTTCAAATGAAAAATTAAAACGCTTATATTATGAAAAAAAAAAAAAAGTATTATTGTGGAGTACGAGTATACAAATACGCAAGTGCGCGCGATGAGACATTCTGTAATTATGTTAACCGACCACTTGCGTTTGTCCTACATTACCGCGTGTTATTTATTGCTGTTCTTAACCCTTTTGATTACGTAGATTGGGTATGACTATACGAAAATTCAATACAAAAAAAATAAATCGCATTGTTTGCATTATAATTACTACGAAACGAATTTATTTCGAAATACCTACCGTTTTATGCGCTGTGTTTATTACAATAATAATATTTTAATATAACACTAAATCCGTTACAGACAGTGGACGGCGCTACATATTTTGGAGCCCTGGACAATTTTTTTGGAGGGGGCCTCGATAAATTATATCTTTAAATTAGAATTATATTAAATATTCATATTAAATTTTTTTTATGTAGCACATATTATGAGTTACTTTTGATTGGTTAGGAAAAAAGTTAAATTGCGACAAAAATAAATTGTTATAGTAAATAATATAAAGTAGACTAGATATTTTAGAAAAAGCTGTCTACAAAAAATTCGATAACGAGCAGCGTACAACGACTAACTCCGACTATAGACAACGACTGACTCAGTGACTCGCAAAACTATATCATTAATATATTTAACATAACAATAATTGTTTATTGAAATCGAGAACATTCTCGAATTAACATACAATTTTTTAATAATTTTGAAAATGTTATTGAAGCTTAAATACATTTTACTTGACTAAGTTCCAGTGGCGGCTCGTGCCTAGGTGCGCAGGTGCAAGCGCACCTCATGGCTCATGCCATTTTATAAAAATAATTTTTATAATTTTTCTTAAAACCTAATCGTTATAAATTGTTCATTAAAAATATCGGAGGCCATTAAAAAAACATTATTCAAAAATATTTTTCGGTAACGTCATGAACATATTATTGCTCCTAAAGTAATAACAGTTATATAATATGCACACATCAATCGGTGCGCAACACTGTGACAGCACCACACGGCTATATAAAATACGCATGGTCGACGAGTGGGGGCATCGCGAAATACAATGCAACTCGGTGCGCAGTTACTACTGCGAACCGATTTTTAAAATTAACGTTATTTATACATTTAATTTGTACATTTAATTTGGAGGTTTTCCATTTGTATTCTGATTTCTGCACGGTATAGAATTATTACATAAAGTATAATCATTAAATAATCTGCTCAATTTTGTATAGAAAATAATATTAACTATATTACATTATTACCTATCTAATATGGTACTAAGTACGTATTTTTTTTTTAAATTTTATTATGAATATTCCTGATTTTAAATATTTTAATAATAAAGTAATAGACCTATTTGCTGAATCTAAAGAGAGAAGACTCGATTTTATATACAAAACTAATTAAATTTAAATTAAAATTTAAGTTATTATAAGTTATTTATATATTAATAAGATTTATTATTTATTTAAAACAGTAAAAATATATTACATAATCAATGCTTATTTATTATTATTTTGCGCACCACCTATTTTTAACACCACGAGCCGCTACTGCTAAGTTCCAATTAATTGTGAATTATTACATATACGATTTTTTTTTTTTTTTTTTTTTATAGCTGTTTAAAGTATAAAAAATCAAGGGAAGGGATACTGGTATACAGGTGTAAAGAGAATATTGTTGAATTTCGATTAACATTTGAATGCGATGATAAATTATTACATTCGAAAAACGATTCTGAGCGAAGTACTTGATTTAGGTGACTCATTTAGGGGTTTTATGACAAATCATTTGTATTGAACGTAGAGACTGATAAATGTAAAAACTTTAATCGGTACTTATATACATTATCTGATGAACTTCGCTCAAAATCGGTTTTAACGAATGTTATGAATTATAATTGCATTTAAATATGTTAATCAAAATTCAACTCTATCCTCTTTGCACCTGTATCCCTTCCACACCAGTATCCTTTCCCTTGCTTTTTTAAATTATAAAACTATAATACCTACTAAAATTAATTACGCTTGTATAGTTATTATTATTAAATGCTATTATTTTTTTGATTTACTATAGATAAATATAAAAAAATTATACATTTAATCCGTTATACTCGTTTGATATCAATTGCATAATATTAAATTTTCACAATTTATTAATAATTGACGTTCGAATTTACTTTTAATCCGTATAAAATATAAGTAATATAATATATTATATTACATATAACTACGCGTCAGGTGAGTATACAAACAAAATAATATTTTAACGAAAATTGAATTTTTCACAAATCACGAGTATGAGTAAGTATAAGTAAGTATAAGTAAGGGTAAGTATAAATTATTATTTTATTGTTTAATACTTTATTGGTTTTTTTTTTTTTAATAATATTTCTGTTTGTATTGTTTCAGATGGCTGGATCAGTATCGTTTGGATTGTTCGCGTTGGCGTTGACAGTGACCGGTTGCCTGGCGGTCATCAGCGAGGTGAAATCTAACAACTCCGTCACACAGAAGCCACCCCGTTTCCTCAGTTTGCCAGTTCCTCAAAAGTGCAGTCAAAGTGAGTGTTTTCGTCATATTTTAAAATTTATATTATTTATTTATTTATTTATATAAAAATTATTTTATAACTATATACTGTAATTATTATACTGTTTATTCGTATCCTATTGGTTACCATACTGCAGAATCGAATAATAGGTATATAGGTAAATTAGGTAAATTAGGTAAATTAGGTAAATTTAAAATAGGCAAATAGGTAATTAAAAATATGTTTTATCGTCATATTTTAATAACAATATGTACTTTAATTTATTCAATAATTAGGTTTAAAGTATAATAAGAATTTGTTTTTTCGTCGTTCGGACCATACTCGTCGTATTATTATTAATGATAAATTGATAAGCAATATAATAACTAAACGTATATCTAGAGTTACTTTTTTTAATTTTATATAAAAACATAAAGTAATAATTTGAAATTTTCACGGTAATATATTATTGTCGTCTAATAAAAAGAAAATCATTCGTAACGTGTTCGCCAACGGCCGGCCGTTTTTCTCGTGGACTTCCGTTGCTGCGATCGTCTCCGCGCGGGATCCACCGACGCTGGCGGCGGGTCTTCTACTACGATAACGTCGGGGATGATAGCGCGGGTACTGCGCGCGCGCCTTTGGTTCCGATCCGAATTTCTGCCGTCAGACGGGCGTTGCCTTATTTCGCTGTGGTTGGTGGTGGTAGTGGCGGTAGTGTTCGTGCTCGTGCTCGTGTTCGTGCTCGTGCTTGGAACAGAAACGTTCGTACTCATAGAAGCAGGATCGCGAACATGAACGCGTGCAGCACGACCGTTCGTCGTACTCGGAACGGCGGGGCCGCGAGCGATAGCGCGAGCTGCAGGATCGTTGGTCTGTACTTTCCGGCCGGTGTCCATTACGATCCTGAACGCGTCCTCGTTCTCTCGGCTGTTCGTCGTCGCAGCGGACCTTCTCTTCCTGCGCGTCTTTTTCGACCGACCGTCACCATATTCGTTACTGTTCCGCTGTCGACGGCGCCGTCGCTTGTTGCCCCTCCGCGGTGATGGTTGTCCGACTGGGGTCGTCGGTGGTGTGGCGGCCGGAGGTGGCTCTTCCATGTTTTGCTCATCGTCGTCCTGATATTCGTCCCGCTCGGACTCCCGGCGATCCATCTCCGGCATCGTTCCGGACGGGACGTTTTCCACGTTTTCCGGCGGTCGCGACGGCGGCACATTGCAAACGTCTTCGGTCCCGGATCCGTCTGCGGCAGCGGCGGCGGTGGCGGTGACTGCTGTAGTGACCGTGGTGGACGACGCCGCCGCTGCCGCCGCCGCGGCCGAACCGTCGTGGTCAGCCGCGTTCGTCTCGTCGTCGTCCTCCTCGTCGGACGATGGCGGACGTCCGTTCGTTTCGTCTATGTTGCCCATCGAAAAGTTCCCGTCGCCGACGACGATCTGCGGTGGAAATGATACTGCGAATATACTCCGCGACCTGACGGCAAGCGCATTGAACTCCGTTGTCCGCGACTACGTACAACGCTCCGATAATGAAATTTTTTTATGTTTTTACGCGCGTTGATTTATTATTAACATTTACCGTTTATTGTTTATCTATCGGCGTCGTCATCGTTACCGCGCATATGTTCCTCGACGGTAAAATACATTTTATTATGAATTATTATAATATTAATTAATTAATTAATAAGCTAAGTAGTTATAAAATTATAATTCGCTCGTGTTATCGTTCATAATGTTTAAATTTAAACCGATTCGACGTACCGAGTATCGAATATTATAAGTAACTATTATAACTAATAACAATTTATATTATCCGTATGACGAGTTTTAATTTTGAATGAACCTATATAAAAAAAAAAAAAAAAAAAAGAAGTTTTTAAAACTTTTTTCTGACGCACGTTTTTCAGGACCAAAAGAGTTCACGTACAAAGGACGCAATTATTTCTTTAGCGGACACACGCAACAGTACAAAACATCCAAAGTCGACTGGTTGGAAGCGAGGAACATCTGCCGGGAATATTGCATGGATCTCGTGTCGATCGAAACTCAAGAAGAAAACAATCTCATCTTCCGACTGATCCAACAAAGTGAGTTTTTTTTTTTTTTTATACGTTAAACAATATAATAAGATAATATATTAAAATGTTATGTTTTTGACGATATCGATCAAAAGCGCGTACGGATAGCACATTTTCTATTTTTTTTTTTTTTTTTTTTTTTTAAAGACGTCTATATAAACCAATTTTAGTTACAATAATAAACAATATAATTCGTAATAATAATTTTATATTTAGCATGAATTATAGGTATAAATTCGAGGAAATAATTAAAATCGATCGTCAAATTAATATTATAATATGATGGGTAAGGTTAGGTTAGGTTAGGTTAGGTTAGGTTAGATACCTATATAGTTGATATTTCTCTTTTTTCGCGTAAAATTTTGGCAGTGTATATTTTTGAACACAAAATGTAAATTCCAGTTATTAAATAAATAAATACCTATACGACTGCTACGAGAACAAAAATAAATAATAATAACAAATTATAATATCAAAACCATACATAAAATATGTTTACAAAATAATTATCATGTGAATTTTTTTTGTTATTTGATGAGACGTGTTTAATTCAGATTATTATGTGTATAATTTATAGAGACGATTAATTAAAACAAGCCGCACTTTCGCAACACTTTAATTTTTTTTTATTCTCACTCTCGTCGATATTTTATTTTTGAAATTTTCTGTTGCATAACTATACGATTGTTTCCTTCGCACTTTGAGATGATTCCTGTATATTATAATAAAATTAAACGTCATGTCTGGATCGGATTTTACTCCGATTGAATAAAACGGTTTCATATTCTTAATATACTTTACAGTTTTATTACGACAGTTCTATAATGACTAAGACGTTTGTCGTTTGCGTGTAAGAATAGATTTTCCTTCTCGTTCCTAAGCTCGTTTTCGTCGCGAATTAGACGGTCGTTAATCCGCAGAAAAAAAAAATACGGTCACGCGATAAAATAAAATAAAAATATGACGACACTATCGTTTTTTTTTTTTTTTTTATTCGTTCGATGGTTTGCGACGACCTCCGCCGCCGAACGAAAGAGTGAAAAAACGCACAAAGAAATAGACGAGACGAACGTATAATATTTATTTATAATTATTTTTATTATATAATATTTTATAACGTTAGTCATGCGTTTTTCGTGAAAGTGACGTGTTTACAATAAAAAACGAACAATTAAACATCGTTATTTAAACTATACGAAACAGCAGTAAAATACGATTCGTCGAAAAACAAAACACGAACGATCGTCGAACAAACGCCACCGTACCTACCTATAATTTAATTTTGATTATAATTCGTACCGGACTACTTCCTCCTGCATAGGCTATATGAAAATGACGCGAAATTCGTCTTACGTTTTTTTCTCTCTACAAATTATTGGCTTTTGAAATTGAAAAATTCGTCATTAAAACAACATTTTGTACGATTTATACGTGTAAATCCAAAATCTAAAACTCGTGCGATCCTACTTGAAGACGTATACAAAAAATAATCATGGGGTATATATTTAAAAAAAAAAAACAGAAAATAAAATTGTGATACGTCGTATATTAAAAAATTCAATCTTTTTTCTTTCCAACTCGTTGTAAATTAAAATTTAAAAAAAAAATATCACGAAAGTTTCAATGTTTAACGCGAGTTCGGATTTTTAAAAAATTATCCAATTGGACTATTAAAATTTACAAACACCGAAACACGTGTTATATAAAATATTACAAAACATTAGATGAACTATAACGAATTAACGACTATAATATTAATAATGAGACCTTACAGAAAAAGTCCATTTTTTTTTTCCATTCCAACGAGACGTTGCGATAAGTAATCATAATTATGAGCATAGTCCGCAGGTGTATAAATTGCGAAAAGAATAGCTTATTTTAATGATTTGCAATTAAATAATAATTAATATATTGTATACCTACGATTTATTTTTGTGTGCGAATATTTTCCCATGATCGTAACGCTAACCGATCCTTACATAACCTATATTATAACGTATACATCCAGTACAATAAATTAGTATAATATTAGTTTTTAAAAACAAAAAATAATTTAAAATTTAAATGCGTTCTTATTCGAATTTTTGCTCGGCCGATTTCGTTAATACCTCCTATTATGAAACTCGTATTGAATAATATGTTTTAATGGTACAAACGGATCGAGTTTTATAAAGTCCAGTGTCATAATATACCTATTATAGTACGAGTATTATATTTGCTGTTTTCGAAAAGTCATTTTGTTCGTAATATAACATGTAGTATTATAAAAACAGTAACACACTATAGAAGAGAAATTAATTTGCCATTACGATTAAAATAAAATATATATTTCCTCTTTAAATAAATAAAATTTACATAACTTTATATTTTTAAGAATTGATAAAAAAAAAAAAAAAAAATAGAATAAAACAAGGTATAAGTTGACGCGAATCAATAATATTCATGTCTTTAACCAGAGAGAGAGAGGAGTAGGCTATAAGATGGGAAATCACTTTTAAAACGGTTTAATAAACTTATAAATAAAATATTAGAGTAATCATGCATTGTAAAATATTAATTATTAAAATTATAAAATACATCGAAGAGAACGTTTAATATTTGTAAAGTTGGCCTAGTTTTTATATGATTTTTATTTTAAATTTTCGTGAGATCATCATTATTGTAATATTCACAAAAAAAAAATTATAATAATTTTCAAAAGTCTTAAACCTTTTATATTTACACTTTTTTTTCTTTTTTTTTTTTTTATCAATATTATCAATTTTTAAAATTTTAATTGTATTTTTACATGGAAAAACTTAAAAAGTGAAAAAATATTTAAAAAATTAATTTTTTTAAAAATCGAGTTTATGAAAAAAAAACTATTATAAATTATGGATTTTATTAAAGATGTACGATTATGAATAGTTGTATTTTGAAATATGAGCTTATAAAATTTTTCCAAAACGGTTAAATTATCATGAAAATAATTCCAATAATTTTCAAGATTTCCTGTGATATTAGATTGCAAGACTATAAAGTATTTAAGTATGATAAAATGAATATAAAAAAAAAATTCTATAAAAACGTATGTTATTTTAAATAGGAACAACAAAATAAACGATTACTACAATGATGTTAGATTTTCTGGTGTTTTTCACAAGAAATTATGATAGTAATAAATAATAATTATAAAAATAATATAAGAAATCATGTTTGTTTTTAACATTTTAAACGTAAGGAAAACTTAAACTTCAGGAAACCTACCAGTTTCGTTTTAATTTAATTTTTTTTTTCCCCCAGACGACGTTCCGTACATATGGACCAGCGGACGACTTTGCGATTTCAAGGGCTGCGAGAACCGTCCCGACCTGGAACCGAAGAACGTGAACGGATGGTTCTGGTCGGCCACCCGGGGCAAGATATCGGCCACCAACCAGACGCCAGCCGGCTGGACATACGGACCGTGGAGCAAGGGCGGCCACAAGAAGCAGCCGCAGCCGGACAACGCTGAGTTCGATATCAACGGCACCGTCGAATCGTGTCTGAGCGTGTTAAACAACGTGTACGGCGACGGTATTGCATGGCACGACATCGGCTGCTACCACGAGAAGCCGTTCGTGTGCGAGGACAGTGACGAGCTGCTCAACTACGTGGCTGCGTCCAACCCAGGACTCCAGTTGTAGACGCCGCGTCCTCGTAAACACCGCACCTTGTCCCATCTTCTCATTCATTCGATCGTCATCGCTATCATCAGCACATCACCATTCAACCATTACCACAAATATTATTGAGTCGTCATGTTGACTGAACCTAATAATTAGTGGGAAAATTACAATTTACTATTGTAAATATCTATTTTCAGAACCTATTTTTTTTTTTTTTTTTTGTTAAATTTGAATCTAAAAAACGTTTCACATAAAGTACATAATATAAAACGTAATAATAATAATCATAAAATTTGTTCGAAAAAAAATATATTAGACGAAAAATTTAATTTTTTTAATATGGCCGATTCAATATTGTATAACTATAATACGTAGTGTTTAAGTTTATTATATCGTTCTTAATGATTTCGATAAATTAAAATCGATTTATCCATACATAATATTGTGTGAACGTTTAACACGAACAAACACACACGACTCGTTCGTTTTTACAACTTTATATTCTTTTTTTAAAAAAAATAATAAAAAGTTTAAAATACAAAACACGATTTGTTAATTATTTAATTTCTTTTGTATTTCTACATCAGAGATCCTAGTATCCTACATACGAAATGTAGAAATTACATTCTTATAGACGTGTAGTGTGATCGACAATGATGTAAAAATATAAAATATTAATTATAATTCATATTAATTTTAAATTATCCTTTAAACACTATTATACTCTTATAAAATATAGTACCTATATTTAGTTTCCTATCAATAATATGATAAAAATTATAGTACGACTGATATTTTTAACTTAATAAATCAATATATTAAAAACAATTTTTTTTATGCTTAATAAATACATATAAATTCAGTTATGGTACCTAATATTAAATTGAAAAGGTTTAAATAATTTAAAAAAAATATTATTAATAACCAGACAATCAAAACTTAAATATTTCTATTTTACAAATTATTTAGTTATTTACTATATATTGATATACCGTCACGGATTCTGGAATATTATTATTTTAGTTCATATAAGACAAACATCAATAGTAAGGATAAAATAACTTTTGACTATATAGAACTGGATCGTATCATTTCAAAATTTAGTGATTAAAACATAATATAGATTAATACTTGCATAAAAATTAATTGTCATTTCACAAAAAATATTTTTAAACTAATAGGTAAAATATGTAAAATTAATTTAAATAAAAAATTGGGATTAATACTAATTATAAATTATATATATTAATATATTATAAAATTAATTAATACATATATTAAACAAATTATTGGGAAAGTACAGAAGTCATCTCTTATGTCCAACAAAGATTTTTAGTAATTACAATGTCAAATTGTAATCATAGGTATTGAATATGTATAAAGTATAAATATAATTTATTAGGTAGGTTTACAGAAAAAAAAAAATAAAAAAGAATGCATCATTGATGAACATTAAATATTTGTTTTATTGTTAAAATAATTGATAAACAATATTTAAAAAAATATATTTTAATATAGGTTTGTAATTAATTAATTTCTAACTTCACATTAAGCGTATTATGTAAGTCACATTATAAACTTATATCAACAAAATGTATATTATAGCATTCAATTTATTTATTTATTTTCTATATAGTTTTATGAGGTAAAATATTTACCAATTAAATTATTAGCCTATTTATTATTGTATAACTATTTAAACATTTCACTTCTTTACAATTAAAAATAAATTAAAAAATACTTACATTTTAAAATTAAACATGACAATTAATAATACATTTAAATATATAAACACTAGTTAAAAAAATAAGTCATTTTACAAAAATAATTAGTTTAATTAACATCTATGGTTGTTAGCAAAATTAAATAAAATCAGTTGTACAATGTTGTAAATAAAAGAGTTGACAAACATAATCTGTAAAAAAAAATAAATTTATTAAACAACATTAGAATAGTGAAGCTTGTTCAAATTGCAACATATAACTTGTATTTAAATTTTTATATTAAATATAATAATAAGAAAAAGATGGCA
The DNA here is from genome assembly GCA_021307375.1 of Tetraneura akinire. NCBI lineage: Eukaryota > Metazoa > Arthropoda > Insecta > Hemiptera > Aphididae > Tetraneura > Tetraneura akinire. The sequence continues at coordinate 1,850,118 of JAIUCT010000131.1, read as the reverse complement.
AAATCATTGGTGGTAATTCGATATACAAAGGGTGAGCAAAATCATAGCTAGGTACCCTCACTAATTATATATGAAAAAATATAATTATCAAATGACAAATAATATAAGTACAATAAATATTTTTTATTACTAAGGAGTTAGGTTTTATATAATATGTTGTAGGCATATAATCAAATTTACTTTTTACATTTTATCAAATACCTATAGCAAAAAAATATAGTTCTAATACAAATTTACTAATTGCCTAGTCATTTGACTTAATGTCTAGACATTTCACTAAATTCCTGTTGTACATTAGTCAAATAGTAAAAAACTTATTTTACATATTATTCTGTAGCCATTATTATTTATAATTATAGTCCGTACACGTATAAGATGCGTATATTATACACCTAAATTGTATTATGGTAGGTAAACAATTTGTAACTGTAATTTTTCTAAATTTATTTCAAAAGTTTAAAATTTATAAGCCATAAAATAATATGACTTATTATAATAATTATAATATAATTACAAATTATTTTAGATTTATTGAATAAAAAAATCTTACTACTGATTTATAATTTAGTAGACAAGTGATAGAGATCACCACATAAGAATTTGTCAAATTAATAAAGATAACGAAATATTATTTATAATAAATTGGGATTTTCAATCAATACTTTAAGAAAGTATCAAAACAAACAATAGTATTTTATCAGCTATTGTCCATTATAAATAATAATTATAAATTAATAAATAAATATATAAAAAATAAAATTTAACAAATTACAACTATTGTATTTTAAATAGGTTAAAATTAATTATTAAAAACTATAAAAGTTCAATATATTTTAAAGATTTTGAGCGAAGCGAAGGTGGAAAATATATTGGTTTTACAATGATGTGTGTTTTTTTTTTTTATATATGTCTAAAGATATGTATCCTACTACCTGAAATAAAGCAGCTTAAATACATTTTACTTAACTCAGTTCCAATTAATTGTGAATTATTACATTTATGTTTTATATATATATATATATATATATATAGCTGTTTAAAGTATAAAAAAGCAAGGTAAGAGATACTGGTGTGGAAAAGATACAGGTGTAAAGAGGATCGAGTTGAATTTTTATTACAATTTGAATGCAATGATAAATCATTATATTCGAAAAACGATTCTGAGCGAAGTGCTGTCAAATATGGGTATTTAGGAAACTCATTTAAGAGTTTTGTGATAAATTATAGCGTAGAGACCGATAAATGTATAAATTTTAATTGGTACATATATTATCTGATAAACTTCGATCAGAATCGTGTTTTTTTAATGTAATGATTTATCATGGCATTCAAATTGTAATCAAAATTCAACACTATCTGTTTACACCTCTTTCTCTTCCACTCCAGTATCCCTTCCCTTGCTTTTTATATATTACGTTAGAAGTAAATACTTATTAAATGTGATGTATATAAAAAGAGCTGATACTCCTGCCGTATGGGATACAGATGTGCAAATCATAGTGTTTAAATTTATTTAGAATTTGTATGCAATAATAAAAAGATTTTGAGTATTTAGAAATTTTATATTAGAACTTAGAGACTTGGAATTTTTATTGTGTGTTCATATATGTAATTATTATACGTGATAAAATTTTGGAACTCTTACGTTGAAATCTAAATTTAAATAAGTATATATGCGTATTATATTTTCAATAAAAATGTAAAAATTGTAATCAATAAAAAAATAATAAGTTATAATATATTAATTGATGAACTTGGCTCAAAATTATTTTCACAAATGTAATGATTTATAATTGCATTCAAATTTTATTCAAAATTCAACTGTATCCTCTTTACACTTGTATCCCTTCTACACCATTATACTTTCCCTTTTTCTATTATAATATTCAAATAATTCATATTTTTTTAACACTTGTAAATTTTAAATTTTAAAAATAAATGTTGACCAATAATTACTATATTAAAAATTGTTTACCTATTACGAGCAGAAGATATTTTTATATAACATACATATAATTACTACATTATAGTTTTAGTTAAATATACTATAGTTTATAATTATAAATAATAATGGCTACAGTGTACAACTGCAAAATAAGTTGTTTTACTAATTAACTGATGCACAACAGATATTTAGTCGAATTCCTAGGCATATAATTAATATTTATTTTTTTATTGTTTACCTACATCATATATACTAGGGGTGTCCAAACTTTTGTGATGACTGGGCCACATCATATGGTTAGAAATAGTTTAGGGCCACATACTTTTTAATAATTATACATACAACAATACATTATTTTTTATATAATTTTACAATAGCGAATAATAAGCAGAAATATTAATATTTAATTATAATTACATGAAAAAATATATTTATTAATAATAAAAATAATAAAAATAATAAATAATTAATTAATTAATGGCTTTTAAATTGAAGTGAAGGCCGCATCAAAATTTATCAAGGCCCGGACACCCCTGATATATACTATACAAAGTTTAATATAATATTATATATTTAAGCATTAAAATTAAATTTATATTAAATATTAACATTTTTATAGATATAGTTATATAAAACATTAATATTATAATTATATATTATATGATATTATAATATTAGTATAATTATATAATACAACAGTATGTTTTTGTTGAAACAAATATTAAATTGAACATAAATACATTCAAAATTTATATGACTTTAACTACTGTAACTCTAGTAATTTCAATAATCAAATTTATATAAATAAACACTTACTATATTAATTGGACCAGACTAGTGATATCGTAAATTACGGACCACGGTTTCTCGAAACACACTAACACATTGTCGTTTATTTGCATCAAAAACTCCAAATGATCGTGGTATTTTCTCAGATTTTGGTTGAGTTCTATTAAAAACTGGAGTTCTAACAACAGGATTTATATTCTTTTCTTGCTTTTCAAATTCTAATTCTAATGACTTGATTTCCTTTAAAAAACAAAAATTAAATGTAGGTAAATATATATTAAAAATGAATGTACTATTGTATTTATTTTAGAAAAAATTAATTAATTAATTAATTAATTAAGATTTTAATGATTGTACAAAGTACTCAACATATTATGTAATTTTAAAACAATTTTTTTAAACAAATGAAAGATTGATTTTTTGTCCTAATATTCAGGATACAAAAATGGTAAAATTTGAAAAGAAACTATCATTAACAAAAAGTAATCATATATGTTTTAATGTTAAAAAACAAAAATATTTGATGTAAAATATCCTCACTCATTTTACAGTAACTGACAAATCAATAAAGCCTACCCAAGTTTTGAAAATAATTTATATATTAATAATTTATTTTTTCATATAGTATGTTACCTGTGTTATTGTGTCTATATCTTTGATAAGTTTTCCTGTGTGTTTTATCTTTTGTTTGACATTGCGATGTCCCAAAGACTTAGCATATGTTTCTAAAGCCACATTTCTTTCAATTTCACTTTGCTTGATTTCTTCTTCCAATTGCTCACATTTTAATTTATATTCAATTAATTCATTTTTAAAATAACAAAATTCTGTTTTTAATTGTCTGTTTTCTTTATAGCTGCTAAAAATAAAATACATATAAATACATATTTGCTTAAATTATAAAAATTTATTTATCCAAATATTTAATGTTCTATAAATTTCAATGTATGTCCATCAAATCAATTTTGAATTATTAATATATACCTATATAATGTATATATATATATTAATTTTTATATTTTATATACATTCAGGGATTCCCAACCGCTGTGCCACAAAATTTATCGAGTGTGCCGTGTAATTTTTATTTTTATGTTAAAATAAATGTTTTGTTTTTAATAAATCCTAATAAAAATATATTTATTAACAAATAATAAATATATTAACCTAACCTTATGTGCCGTGAAAATTTATAAATTGACCAAGTGTGCTGTCAAGTAAAAAAGGTTGGGAATCCCTGATATATATAAACACACACACACATTTATTATTTATTTTTACTTTTAAAAACATAGGTACAAATTATATTAATAATAAAAAAAAAAGAGCTGATAGTCCTGCTGCAAGGATATAGGTGTACAAATTATAGTGTTTAATTTTAATTAGAATTTTAATGCGATGATAAACCATTGCATTTGAAAAAAACTATTTTGAGTGAAGTTCTGTCAGATGTAGTCATTTAGGTTAGGTTCAAGCCTTTAAGTCCAACATAAATGCTAGTAAGATACTTTGTCACCTAAATGCCTATATTATAAAATTTTTTGTCAATTTTATTTAACATTATCGTAAAATATTGAAATATAATAGGAAAAATCCATATAAATATTATTTTACTGAAATTACAAATTTAAACACCTTTAAAAAAAAATTAAGTCTTCATATTTTCTTAATATTTTGGAATTACGGTAAGAAATATATCAGTATGCTTCAATAAAATTTTCAAACGTTTCCAAATTTTTTGGCTTTACTATATATTTTTATTGTAAAAGTATTGAGAAATAATAAGAAGAATATTCATATGGATTCTAAGATTTTCGTTTAAAGAAAAATATCATCTTTAAACAGCTATAAAAAAATTAAGACAAGGGATTTTTCTAATATTTTGATATCATGTAAAGTAATATGTAAATATACTTCAGTAAAATTTTCAGAACTTAATGCCAAAAATTGCCAATTTTATCAACATTATATATATAAAAACAAGAATTTTACGAAATATTCAATATTCATATTTTGTTGAAAAATTAACGTAACGGTTCCTAAATGTTACCACATACATATAATACCTATGTGAATACCCAATAAAATTTTCAAGTCTTTAACTTTAAAATTGCCCAAGTTATCGTGAAATATTGAAATTGAATTCCTTGAAATTTCAGTTTTCGTGAAAAATGTATTTTTTTGGCATTTTTTCTATCGCATAGGGTCAATTTTGAGAAATTCGAAAAATGATCCAATTAAAGTACCAACTACATCCATTTTCCAATCAAAAACATATGCTATTCATGAAAGTCGGAGCATTATTTCTGGTAGTAAGTGTCTTTCAGACAAAAAAAAAAATCACACATCTTTGTAAAACCAATACATTCTTCCCTTCACTTAGAATCTAAAATATTAATATACTTGTGATATTCGTTTTGGAGATCCTCTAATTGTTGATAGATTTCTTGTGCTTTATGAGTTTGTATTACTATTTCCTGACTAGTGTTCATTTCATCCCAATTCTGTTGAATCAACGATTCGTTTTGACTTAATATTTCTTCTTTTTTCTCAACTTCTTCAATTTCTGTCATAGTTTGCAGTTCAAGTTGCTTCGTACTAGTTTCCATTTCATCAAGTTGCAACTGCAAACCAACTTTATGAATGTTCAATGAAGTTACTCTGTTTGCCAAAAATTGATTTTTCTGAAATAAACTCTTTACTACTCCCCATAGTTCAATCAGATTTTCTAAATTATGTTCATCGTTCTGGGTGGTTTTCAACATATTAACCATTTGAATATCAGAATTAGAATCAATTTGTGAAGCATCAAGTTTAAAAGTTTGTATTTCATATATAATAGTTGTTATAGCATCATTAAAGTCTTTCTCATTCAACATAGAATTTGACAATTCTTTAATAATAGCACTTTCAATGATACTAATACACTCATTGAGAGCAGATTCAAGTTGTTGTACTACTTTAATTAATGTTTGTGCACAATTTTCTTCTAAATTTATAAGATATGAATTTAACTTTTCGAGATTTGATTTAAACAAATGTAATTTATCACAAAGACTGCTGACTAGTAACATACTTTTGTAAAGTTTATTTGGAACATGTTCTTCACAAATTTGTTGCATTGTATCACGTTTCCACATTGCTTCATTTAACAAGATAGTTAAAGAGCTAATTATTTTCAATTTTTCAGAGTTCATAAATTGCAAGTTATCAATTTTGACCGATTTTATGAAAAATTGTTCTTCCAACTGTCTAACTTGACTTTCTAAATCATTGATGAAATCTTGAAAATGTTGCCTTTCTATGCATATATTTTTGATAATAAGATCCATATTTTCTTTTAATGAAATTGTGTCTTTTGGAAATTTATTTGTACCAATGATGCTATAATCACTATAAATAATATAATAATTAAATTAATATTAAATATAAATTGGTATTTTAAAAATAGAGGATATAGATTAACAAACCTGTAGGAACATTGTTTCTTTACAGAACTAAATGCCAACTGTCGTAATTCTGATGTTAAAGCCAACTTTTTTTTCCCAAAAAACTGTAATATATTTTATTTTGATTATTATTTGAAATTTTTATAATAATATACTTGAACATGTATAATGTATAAAAATTATAATTTGTATTTTAAATTAATTATATTTTATTTTACTAAATAGATTTTATAATAAAACAGTAAGTACATATTATATGGTTAGGTTAATAAAGCATATACAATAATCAATAAACTATAAAAATAAGGTGTTTTAGTGAAATTATGATTTAAAAAAAATATCAAATATTGACTTACAAAAATCCAACTTAACTTAAACTATTAGCATATGGTTAAATTGCTAAAATACCTTAGATAACAATAAAGCATTAATTAATAGATTATAATTTATGAATTCACATAGATATTAAACATAAACATATTATCTAGAAAAGTAATAGATGTAATATTTAATAATTGTCATATTCATCGATGACATATATCATCTATGTCTTTATTATTTTATTTCTATTATAATATGAAATTATTCGATAATTAATATTAAAGAATTGTACGTGATTATAGTTTGAATTTTAATTAATATATAGTATTGGTAAGTAATATAATATATTCATTATTTCATATAATAACTATATTTTATTAAATATTTATAAATTAGTTAAATTAATTACATATTTTATTGAAATATAAAAAATTTTCTTCTCTGAAAATTGAGAAAATATATAATAGATATTAAATATAAACTGAACTATTGCTATTATTTTTTAATAATTTAAATATTTTGTAATGTTAATACACAAAACTGCTACCAATACCTAAAAAAAAATCAAAACATTAATTGTATATTAGTATCTTAGATTATACCTACTCTAAAATTAATATACATTCTTATGTGATAAACATAAAATTATTATTTTTATTTTATTGATTTTAAGCATCCATGTAATTTTTATCAATATTTGTATTATGTGTTGACATTAGCTGTATTTATATTATTTCTTATGAATTCTCAATATACTTTGGTCATAAACCTTTAAGTATAGGGTTACATTAATTTTTCATTATTTTTATGAATTATAATTTTTTTCTGTTATTATAATACATCATTAATTAATGAGCTGTAATTTAGCCATATAAATCTTATAAATTAAAATTAAAATATACATTTAAAAAATTGATATCCATACCAAGTTTAAATTAACACAAAAACCCAAATTATTCATGTTACTTAATATACATATAATATGTACATATGTTAATTATTAATAACTACCTAGTATTTTAAACGAAGTGAAATGTAAGTACATTTTTATACACATTAATGTAATTCATTTATAATAGTAATTATAAATAAACTTTATTATTGTTAGCTACATTATTTTTATAAGTTGATCTAATAGTATAGATACTAAAATGTTAAAATGATAAATATTTGGAGCATAAATAAGAATACATATTATAATTAATATAATAGGTACAAGTATAAATAAAAAAATCAATTAATTCTTAATTTAAATGTAAATTGTTCTATTTTCACTCTTATATATATTTTTATAATATATTCATTACCATGCATATAAATAAATGTCTAAAATATTTAATCCATAAATTACTTCAAGTTTATGTTATTTAATATATTATATATATTAATAATTATTAAAAATAATAACCTAAGTAACTAAATTAGTATAATTTTATATGTTTTAATTTATTATTTCGTGCAATTTACCTTTTTTATCACACTAAAATTTAAATAAATAATATTTTAATAATTTTATTTTTATTTAGTTAATTTTGGTATTGTTTAAACTTACTTAATCAGATATCTGCTATTAAAGTAGGTACCTATGTGATGTAACACAGTAATGATTTTCTAAACTTTAATATTTTAAAAATAAGCTAAGTAAAAATTATATTTAATATAATATAATAGGTATTATTTTGTTTTATTCATTTTTTTTTTTTTTTTTTTAATAATTATTTATTACTATATTATTAAGTACCTACCTATTTATTAATTATAAAATAAGTAAATTTTAAATATTAATTATAAATAGGTAGGTATAATATAATATTTATTAAAGGTATACATTTACCTTTAAATTTAAATGTACCTATATATTTTAATTATAGATACTTGATAATTATTGTAAAACTAAATAATTTTTAAATTTTAGATAAAACAATGGACTCGTTGATTCATACAATAAACAAATTGCAAGATGTATTTTCAATTATTGGCTACCACGATATTAATCTTCCACAAATAGTTGTAGTTGGAACTCAGACTTCTGGTAAAAGCTCAGTGTTGGAAAGTCTAGTAGGCAAGTCTTTTCTCCCAAGAGGAACTGGAATAGTTACCAGAGCCCCTTTAGTTTTACAAATGATAAGATACAGTAATCGAGACCGCGATGAAATGGTGAAAAAAACAGAAAACAGAACTTTGTCAGAGTGGGCTATTTTTTTAGATAAACCAGATGAAATTTTTGTCGATTTTGACGCAGTTCGAGATGAAATTGAAAGAAGAACTGTTCAGATGGCTGGTAACAACAAAGATATTACTCATGAACAAATTGTATTGAAATTATATACTCGGCTCTATGACTTAACTTTTGTCGACCTCCCGGGTATGACAATGGCACCAATAGGTGATCAACCAAGAGCTATTGATAATCGAATCCCAGAAATAATTTTGCAGTATGTAAAACAGCCTAATTCGATTATATTGGCGATTGTATCAGCCAATGCTGACCCTTCTACTAGTGATAGCTTGAAAATCGCACGTAAAATGGACCCTAATGGAACTAGAACCATAGTTGTAGTAACAAAGTTAGATCTAGTTGACAAAAATACATTTCAAGAAACAGTAAATTTTCTTTGCGGACAAAAAAACCCTGTAAAACTTGGTGTAATCGGTGTAATAAACAGAAGCCAAGAAGATATAAATCGCCAAAAATCTATTAAGGAGACTTTAAGATCAGAAAGAGAATTTCTGAAAGCCAACTATCCTGAAATCTATAAGAGACATGGAAATAGAGCTTTAGCCAGTCACCTGCAACGAATTTTAATAAATCATATTAAAGAAACATATCCCGTATTAAAAAAACAATTAAACGATATGAAAAGTCAACTAATTAATGAACTTAGAGTTCTAGAAACACCGGTTAGTAAAGTTTCATTTGTTTTAACACTCTTGCAGGACATGTCCAGATCTTATTGTGAAACAATCAGAGGTGATAGGAAAAATTTATCAGAACAAGAAATAACAGGTGGAGCAAAAATCGAAAACATAATCCAAAATGAATATTTAACAGAACTTAATAATATTGACCCACTGTATGATTTATCTGATGAAAAAATAGAAACAATTTTAAAAAATACTTCTGCAATTAATAATAGTTTATGTATAAATGAAAAAACTTTAAAAAAACTAATTAGCCGTCAAATTCAATTGCTAGTTGAACCATCATTATCATGTATTGATAAAGTACACATTGAAATGTTAAAAATATTTGATACAATTGATCAAGATATTTTAGACAAATTAGCAAGATTTCCTCAACTAAATGAAGATGTAAGTACTATTATATTGTATAGATTATTTAAATTACATTAAATATTTTAGTAGCAATTAAAAAACAAAACTATATTTATTATTTACATATAAAATTAGATTATATGTAGGCATGTCAAATAAACTTTTATGATTTATTATTAAAATAAATAAATATATAAATTATTAAAAAATAAAAATAAAATAGAAAGTACCATCAATGGGTGTTTCCTTTCTTCAAACATTGTATATTTCATGTTTAAAATCTTTTATCTTAATTATTTTCTTATTGTGTAGTTATACAGATTGTACATTTCTTTAAAAAATTAAAAAAAAATTTTTTTTTAATATATACATATAGGTATACATTAGTATATACTTATTATCGTATATTATATATTAACAAAAATTTGTATTATAATGCAAGTATAATAAATATATGAAAATGCAAAAAATATAATTATTATGCTTTCATACTATCTATAACAATTGAATTACTATATTTTATATTATAATATAATACATATTATATTGGTAGGCAACTATTTATCCTTATTATACTAACATTATTTTCATAATAACTATTTTATTTACTGTCAATAACACTAGGTAAGAAAAGTAATTGGAAAAATTCTGAGCGAGACATTAGAAGACATAAAGCAGTTTATTAGATCATACATCGAGACTTACCAGGAAAGTATCAACACCCATAACACAGATTTTATGAGAGAATTATTGCGGTTTTCGAACAAAATGAAAAGAAAACAATTCTTCGGGCAATACGGGTCAAGCATTCGATTTCCTGTAGAGTGTTTGTTAAATGAGACAGAGGAAAATCCAAAAGAGCTATACAAACAGATGTCGTCTATGCTGAATGATTTAGAGGACACACAGGATAGCACAAAACAAGTAAAAACACACAGGATCATGACCGAATGCTATTTTGTATCTGTCCGGAAAATCGTACAAGACTTCGTGCCTAAACGCATAAAACACCGAATGTTACAAACAGTTTTAACTGCATTCGAAAATCGTATGCACCAAGAAGTATTTGTACCGTATGTGATTCAGAGAGCTTTTGATAAAGTGTTAATTGAAGAGGAAAGCGTCAAAGAAGACCGTTTAAGGACAGAGGAAATGCTGAAAGCCGTTGATGAGGCATTAAATATAATGGTGGAAATACAAATTATATAGTTGTATGACAATAACAAGTTAAAGAAAATGATAAAGAAATTGTTTGTTTAATGAACATATAACAAAAATGTAAACATTTTCACAATATTCATAAAAATATGATTCATTTAACTCAATAATTTAGTGTTTTCTAACATTATATTATTAAACAAAATAATTTATATATATATATATATATATTATATAACATACTTATCTAACCTATATTGTTTATAATTTCAATTCCATTGCTTTTTTGATATTATTGATTTTTAAATTTACTTTTGTAAAAAGTCTACAAAACATTTTATTGAATATTGAATTAACCATAAGTAGTTTATTTTATTTTTTAGTTTGTAATTATAAATAAATATATTATAAATACTAACTACCTACCTATATTATTTAATTTATTAATGACTTCGAACATTTTATATTATTTATAATAAAGTTAGGTATATATCACTAAGAGTAATAGTAGTAAAAAAAAAAAGAAGAATTGTTTGTTGGATATTATCTATATACCTAATACGAAAACGAATACATACTATAAATTATATAATATAATTCCTAATCTAAATTTCATCACACCATAAAAAAAATTACCTACTCAAAATCTAATAGTGTACCTACATGTAATATGAATAGTATGAGGATAAGTAATAATAACTTTATAACTTTATTAGAGTGAAAACTTAAACTACAAAATATTTTAAAAGTTTAATAAATATAATATACAACACAGAGAAATAATAAATGTGGTATTAGTATAGTAGTGTCAGCAAACAATTTTTATATTAGGTATCAATTTTTAATTCTTTTATTATGAATATTACTTAATGTTATGTAAGGGTTTTATTTGACCTAGATTAATTATTATAAAGAAAAACAAATAATGTTATTTAGAAATTAATAATTTGTATTGTCAACAGTTTTGTGATGTCCTAGTTTTAAGATGCTTGAAATATAGGGGTTTGAAAAGAACAGGGAGAGACAGTGGAGACACACAAAGGCGTTGTCTTGAGTTTAGTCTCTTCCCGTTTGATTTGTATTTAAGTTACCTATATGTTTGTGATTTATATTTGTGTTCTTTTAATATATTTAAAGTTAAATACCACCTCTCCCTGTTCTTTTCAAAACCCTATATTTAAAGCATCTTAAAACTAGAACATCACAAAACTGTTGACATTACAAATTATTAATTTCTAAATAACATTATTTGTTTTTCTTTATAATAATTAATCTAGGTCAAATAAAACCCTTACATAGCATAAAGTAATATTCATAATAAAATAATTTAAAATTGATACCTAACATAAAAATTGTTTGCTGACACTACTCAGGGGCAGACTGGCTAAGGCGGCGGGTGGGCAATCCCCGCCTGGGCCGGTAAAATTTTGGGCTGTTTAAATTATTTTGGGCCGATAAAAATTTAAACTGAATAAACTTAAAAACTGTATATTTAGACAGAAATAATATTAGTAATAATTACGTAATAATTAATCTTGTTTATGCGAAGAGAGAACTCCATTGCCCATAGTCATAAGTCATAACCAATAATTTTTCAAGAGATGCTTTTAAATAATTATGTAGTATCTTATTATGATTAACATTATATACTTTTGGTTTTAAATATATGTGATTTTGTACAGTTTATATATAAATTATTTGTATTTATTTACTGAATAAAATACAAATAGTAAAATGGTAATATTCAAAATATTGAATGGGCCGAATTTTATTCCCAGTCCGCCCCTGACACTACTATACTAATAAGTACCACATTTATTATTTCTCTGTGTTGTATATTATATTTATTAAACTTTTAAAATATTTTGTAGTTTAAGTTTTCACTCTAATAAAGTTGTAAAGTTATTATTATTACTTATCCTTATACTATTCATATTACATGAAATAATACCACATAAACAAAGGTATGAATATGGATATCTTAGCAACTTTATTGAACCTTTATTTGAATTTAAGTTATTATTTAGTACCAAATTAACCTTTCTCAAAATCCAACATGCAAACATATGCAAAAAAAAAAAAAAAATCCAACCAGATTATCAAAATTAAAATTAAAAACTATTAGTGAAAACAGAATATCACCAGTTTTAAATCAAAGTATTATTTTCTATTTAATAATCCCATTCTACCTACCTACCTATGTTTCAAAAATACTTAATTAAATTTAAAAAAAATACCTATTAGGTACTTTTTCATAGGTTAGGTTAAAAATAGGTAAAAAATTTCCTAAAGGATAAAAAATTAATGGTGAATTTAGATATTATACATAATACTTAATATTAATATGAAAAATATTACTTTGTTGGTTATCTTGTCGTCTTGACAAAATGTCTCGTCTTGTAATTCAATCATCGTAGTGTTGTGGTCAACAGACGTCGGATCTTCCAGAAATGACATCGCGCTGTTATACAAAATATAGGTACTTAACCTAGGTATACGCTAGACGTGGATAATGTGACTACGATTACCGAGGTTAAGTGTGAGGTCGGCAATCAAATTATTAAAAAAAAAAAAAAGTATTTAATTGTATAGATAGGTGTAACAATAACACTGTCAAAAGTAATATAATATTTTTATACACCCGACAATATTATCATTATACAAAATAATATTATATTATTATTATGTTTAATGGCCGACAAATTAATTTTACTCGAATAACAACGGATTAACTGAGAACGGACACTGTTGCGTTGCAACCTGCAACACACGACGACGAAACAAACGAACAAATTTTCAAAATGGCAAAAGAACACGAAACAAAATATTTAATATTCAATAGGTATTCGATAATTACTTTCATTAAAGCTCGATCGAATTGGATAAATTACCGTCACGAATGGCGTAGTTCACACGAAAGACGAAACAACGACGAACAACTACGTATAGAATACCTTATATTAATATGAAGCGTTTTTTCACTTTATTACGTAGAAAGTGCTAATGTGACTTACTAACGGAAAATCTAAGTATAAATAGCATAATATTTAATATCCAACCTACAGGTGTAGAGGCGGAACAACAAAGACGGCAGCGGGCAGCGTACTTTACCGATAAGGAAAACCACACGAAATAATAATTGCTGGTCTAATATTACATTAGTGGTTCTCAACCTTTTTATATTCACGTACCACCTATACCGTTTAAAAATTTGTACGTACCACCTGACCTTTTATTATTATTATTATTATTTACGTTAATTTTAAATGTGTAGGTACTATTATTATCATTATTATTATGATAATTATTATGGATATTCAATGAGACAATTGGTGTTGTTTTGAACGGATAATGACGTCAATATTGGGTTGAATATTGGTAATTTTAAATCTTAAATCACTTTCTATACTTATTTTTTGTGTACAATAAGTGGAAAAATATATTTTCGCACAGATAAGTTGACACAAAAGGGATTAGAAACCGTAGTGCTTTAGTGAACAACGCGGAATATTCTCTTTCATTTCCAGCCATAAATGAGTTAATCTTTTTGGTTTTAAAAGCGGAAACAATTTTTTTTTTTTATATAAATGAATATTTTCTTCGCATACCACAGGTTGAGAACCGCTGACATACATGATACATTATGACAGTATGCAATATGTGAACGCGAATTTGAGATATTACACGATTATTATTGTTTATTTTATACTTTTGTAGTGTGGGATTGTCAGTCGTATGCTAACGATTTCTTTGACTGATTAAAAGATTAGGTATAAAATTTGAAATATAATATAATATATTAATTATATTTATTATTATAATATATATATTTCATCAAGGACACTCGAATTCGTTTCGTACACGTGACATGTCGCATGAGCGATTTATATTTTATAATAATAATATTGATATATTATATATAGTTTCTAATATTTAATAAATATATTAATCTAATATAATAAAATATATTATAATGTTCAAATGTTGTATTATAAGTTATAACGATTAGAACTTCCTTATATAAGTGTAATAGTATTTTAGATTACATCTATACGTTTATGTTTATTGTATGCATAAACAGGATAAGGGCTGGTTACTTTAATAATTTTCCCTGGGTCGATTGTTCCCCAATCCGCCTCTGACCCCTAGGTACATAATAGTTATGTAATTTTTAGATTTTGAACGAAGCAAAGAATGTATTGGTTTTACAATGATGTGTGTCTTTTTTTTAAAAATTAAGAGTTAAGACACTTTTACTACTCGAAGTAATGCTCCAATTTTTATGAATAGCATATTATGTATCCAGTTGGAAAATCGATGACGTCGGTATTTTATTTAGGTCATTTTTCGAATTTCTTAAAATTGGCCCTATGAGGTAGAAAAAACGGCATTTTTCACGAAAACTGAAATTTCGAAGAATTCGATTTCAATATTTCACGATAACTCAGGTAATTAAAGCTAGAGACTTGAAATTTTTTTAGGGTATTCACATAGGTATTATATATATATATATTATATATATGTGGTAAAATTTTGGAACCGTTAAATTGTACATTTCGCAAATTGTACAAGAATTGTACAAATCGCAGTGTATATTATTTTTGTTGTATAAAGTAGATACTTCAAAATAACTTATATATTATAATAGATTAATAGGTATTACGTATTCCAAAAACAAATATTGAAGTACAAAAAAAAAAAAATTAGTTGACATAGTAGGTACCTATATATTATTTTAAATGAAATATCAGACTATTTAACTATTTTAACTATACTTTTATTAAATACATTTGTATTTTACAATTATTATTATCTTTATTCTTTTTTACCATAACTATATTATTATTTTAACTATTCATTCTCCATATTTGTATAGTATTGTATTATCTATATAATATATTTATACCTCTAATATTTCATTTAATATAATATAACCTATGTAAACTAATTTTTTTTTTTTTTTTTGGAATACCTATTATAATTTATTAGTTAATTTGACATATCTACTTTATAGATACAAAAAAATAATAAACTATATATATTACCTATATACTTCGCGATTTGTACAACAATTCTTGTACAATTTGTGAAATGTACAACGTGATTTGTACAAATCGCGAAGTGTATAAATTCGGACTTTGTATGTTATGTAACATATACGTATAATGTTTGATAAAATTGGCAATTTTGGTTTTTGGTGATTAAGGTCTGAAAATTTTAATGAAGTATACTTACATATTACTTAACATCATATCAAAATATTAGGAAAATCTCAATACTCAATTTTTTTTTATAGGTGTTTAAAGTTGAAATTTCAGTTAAATTAATATTTAATGAATTTAAATGTATTCTTCCTATTATTTTTTAATATTTTATACTAATGTTAAAGAAAATAGACAATATAATATGGGTATTTAGGTGACAAGGGATGTTATGAGCATTTATTGATAATTTTTTTTTTTTGATTGAGAATTTAGAGATTTGAAAATTTTATAAGATATTCAATGTTCATTTATCTACTATATGGTCCCTATATGTGTGATAAAATTTTGCGTTTTAAATACCTATTTAATAAAAAATGTATAAATTTTAATCAATACCTACATTTTCTGACTGAATTTCGCTCAGAATCGTTTTCTTCGATTGCTAATTAAAATTAAACTTTATGATTTACACACCTGTATCCCTTCCCTTGCTTTTTAATATTATTATAATTATTATATTTTAAATATTTAAATATTTAATATCTTTGTTCTAAGTAGATAATTAAATTAAAATTACTTTTCAAGCTTGCACTGGCTTACCTAAATATGTTATATTTTAATTTTATGTTAATATAACTAGATATTTCATAAACTAATTAAAGTGTACCTATTGTTTTCATAATAACAACACTACAGAAGAGTACTGACTAAAATTAATATCCAATGGTTAAAATATATTACACAATTATTAGTTAAGTTTAATGTCTACTAAAATATACTTTTAAAAATTCAAAATAAAACAATGTAGCATGTTCAAAACGTACAAACATTTATTTTCTTGTTTAGAAATTAAAATTATTATATTTGTGTAGCAATTAATTTCTTTTAAACATAAACATGTACAACGTGTCAACGCTCAATACAAAAATATAGTAAATATTTGGTCTTCTATTTTATATTTAATAAAAATATTATGTAGGTACTAAAGAGAATTAAAAATAATGCATTGTATTGATATTTTATTAATATTTATTACAAAAAACATTAGTGTTAAATAATTTATGATTATAAATAACAATTTTTAAAAGTTATATAAAACAATTTATTAAAATGTTACTTAATAATTAGTACCAAATTGAAATAAAATAATATGTAGAAATTAGTATTAATGTATAATCATTTTATATTCTCAAATATTAATATTAGTCATACGATTGTATTAATAAAATATAATAATCAAATAGAAATAGATTTATTTAACAATAAATACCTATATTTCTAATTATTGTATATATGATATTAATTAATAATTAATTTTTAGATTATTATAGTTAAAATATATTATACTAACTATGTAATACAATAATAAACATATAAAAAATTGTAAATTATTTTTCCAACTAATATATAAATAAATTATACAATATTTAACAAGATATATTATAACTTATAAGCATATTATTTAAAATGAAATTTATAATAATTCTATATCAATATAAATATATATAATATACATATAATGTAATTAAATAATTTAAATTGAATTTTATTCCATTTTTAATTTAATCTTTTGTTAGTATAGAATAGAATATTATATATAAAATATATTACTTAGATTTTTTTAAAAAATGAACTTTATTTGGTTAAAAATTATATTTTAAAAAGTACAGATTATACAAAAAACTTATTTATAATATAAATAAAATAAAATAGATAAAAAACAAAAACATTATTTTGTGATTTTGTTAGGTACTTATAATTATATAATATATTAAGTATAACGGATGAAATCACATAGACATAAGTTACATAGCTTTACATTTTTTTTAAAAAAAAAAATTTTATTTTAATAGTATTTACAGGTGACAAAAACACTAATCAAACGATTGTTTTTAAAATATTTATATATTGGAATAGTGTAAGAAATTATTTATTATTGCACAGAATTTGGTATACCATATTATTCATATGCTAATAATATCAAAACATAAGTCATTGAGACTTTGCAGAAATTGATTTTCTACGTCTAGCTCTAGCCCCTGCTTCATGACGAATATTTGTATATTCAAACCAAAGGACATTGGGAATCAATGTTGAGTCTCTCAATAAAAACAGTTCTGATATTTTCCTAAAATAAAAAAAAATTATTATAAATAACATTATCAATAAATAATGTATTTTAAAAATGTAAGTATAAATATATTAGTTTGTATCATAATTTTCCAGTATTACATAATAAGTACAATACAAATAATAATAATTTTAATTAATTCATAAAATTATAATTATATAATAATAGTGTTAACTATTTTTATATATTAAATATATAAAAAATATATATTATATTAATAAAATAATTTTAATAAATAAAATATTTTTATCATAAAATCAGAATATTTAATAAATTACTAAAAAATTGTATTAATTAAATAGAAATTTTAAAAACATAGTATAGTATAATTTAAAAAGTTTTTGATGATTATTATACATAATTTAAATGCACATGTTCATTGATTACACAAATTTTAATTAAGAATATAATATATAGGTATATTATATTAATTATTTAGAGTAGTATAAATATAAGATGTGTGATACATTGAATTAATTATAAAAATTACACATTTATGTTTAAAATATACCATTTTTACATACTACAAAATATGTAGTATAATTATTAATTAATATTCCAATTCATTACAAGTATTTAATTTTCAATGTTTATTTTTTTTAATCAATATAATTAAGTCTGATATTATCAGATAGTAGTTATATTAAAATTTGAATATATGAATATATGAAAATTTTAAAACTTATTTTCGGTTTATAATACTACTTTATTAGTTAAGTAAGCCCAGTATTGATTTAAACTTGATGTACCACCTATAGCACAATTTTGAGCCGAAAGTTTATGAAAATTAACACTCATTATTTATATATATTATTTTTAAGAAATATATAATTTTTACTAGGTAATAGGTATATTATAAATTAAACAACATAAAAACATGTATACTATAAGTATATTAATAATTAACATTATAAATTTTTAAAATATAAAAAAATACATTTTATAGCATGTGTATAGTTTGAGTTTTTTTTTAACGGATCTTCAATTTATTTTGGGCAAGTGAAAATGAAAATTCTAGAGCCAGTTTCTTTTTTATCCAGCTCTATTTTAAATATATATATATTTATTCTTATAACTGTTAAGTATATTTAATAATAAATTATATTTAAAAAATATATATATATATTTATTTATATTATACATTAATACATTATATTCTAGAAAGTTGTATAACTTATTATTTAAATCTATGGATAATAATTATGAAATAACATATTTATATTATTTTATAAATAGAATAATAATATTCGGTATACAAACTTTATTTGAAAAGTAAATTAAATTATAAATAAATAATTATACAGTCAAGATTATAGGTATTAATTAATTAAAGTAAAATTAAGTATATTTTAAATTTTAATGGTAAAAATAATTACAGTAAATTCAGTTAATTATTATATTATAATTATATGTATAAATACATAATTAAATAGTTACATATATTTATTATATACATTATTTAAAAAACACATTTTTTTTATGAAGCAATAATTAACATATTATATATATTATTAAATTATATTTATAATTAATATTAACTGATTTACAGTAAATTTCTTTGTTAGAAGTATGTTTTAATATAACATATTTATTTATTATATCATTTACAATTAATGAAAGAATACATTGAGGAAACTCAATTTTTTTTCTTGAAGGAATAAGCAACAAAGTTAAATTATAAAGGAAAAGAGAATAGTACAATATATATTACATAAACATAAATTCACTATTGTAATCAGATGTGAGATATTAAAATAAGTGAATTTTAAGGGGCGATTTAGTTATATAAGGTTTAAAAAATATGTAATATAGAATATAACTTTACAATTTATCAATATTAAAACTGTTATATTATATCAATTCAGTCAGATTGGATTGGCCCGGAGGAAGTAATGCGAAAGTGGCTCCCTCCGGGTCATCGATTCAAACATGAAAAAAAAAAGAGATTGGATTAGTTATAAACTAATGAAGTAATAAACCATAATGAAAATATTGAAAGTTAACATTTTTTTTTTTAAATTTTTGTTTCTTCATTTTTAAAAATACTAATAAAATAAACTTATAATAATACCTATATACTAAAGCATATAATATCCATACATTAAAAAAAAATTTAATTAGTTTAAATAAAATACAATAGTTGAGATTAAAACGTATATGTTAATAATTAAGATCAATTAAACTAATTAAGTAAAGTAAAACAATTCTAAAAAAAATATATACTGAGAATATGACGTATACATTATTACTAGTGTGTTGTTCATTAATGTGTTTATAAAATTATTATTGAACATACCATGATATAACTGATGGAAAATAGGGAGTTAATACCACATTAGTTATGATAAACCAGATTGATCCTATAATAATACCAAATATTGCTCCATATAATACTTGTTTCCATGTATGGTATTGAAGAAAAATTCTAAAAATTAAATTATTATTTTAATATTACATAAAACTAAAATAAATAATTTTGAAAAATAATTAATATGATTATAATTAAACCTATTTTATTATTTTTATTTTTTTTATTAATTTATATTGTGTATTTAGGTAGTATTTGTTTAAAAATTATTAATCTGTACTGCAAGTGTTAGGGACCCAAGGTAAAAACAATTTGAGTGATTTGCAAATAATGAATATTTTTAAACATGATAATAAAAAAAAATATTGGACCTTTTGACAAGTCTTCGTCTTGTTCGCCCTGGTATTAGTTGCAGCACTATTATTATTATATTTTTAACAATTTGATATATATATTTAGAGTCAAATAATAAACAGTTTATAATTATTTATTTATATGAATAGAAATTAAAATGAAATAGAAATTTTTTTATAAAATAAATCTTTATGATAAACTTAGTTAACATATATTTTAAATTTTTGTACTAATTATATGTAATAGTAACAATTTATAAATATTAGGTAGTTATTAAGTAAATAGAAAATTTGATTTTGGTAAATTGTCTAGTTTTTATTTAATATATATATTTTACACTATTAAATATCAATTTATAATAAAATATTTACCTGCTATAAGATACTATGCAAGCAATTGCAATACACGATGCTGCTCCTGCGACTTTCCAAAAAAATTCTTTAAATGCTTTGCTATTGGCATATTGTAATCTGAAATATCATAATTATTATATTATAAAATGGTATATTGTTAAAATTTCCTTGTATTTATACCTAATAAATGTAAAGTACAACATGTATGATGCAAAGAACCACATAAACTGAGAATGAGATGAAGGCATTCCATATTCAGAGTACAAAGAATTAGTATTTCTAGATAAGGGTCTTGGTTCACGCAAAGTATGTTTAAGAATCATGTTGCACACCTCATTGAGTATTATACCAACGAAAAAAGTTATCTGAAAAAAATATGTCTGTACAAAATTGTAATTTTTATAAGGTATTTAAATACAAGTATTTACTTACAGTGTGTAAATCTCGACGAAATAATATCAAAGTTATAAAACCAGAGACAATAACAAAGGGTGTCAAACTAAATAATGCCAATAGTTTTCCAAATATATTTCCTGTTAATAATAAATAATATTAATAGTTATTATGACAATTTTAATTTTGTATATTGATGATTAATTAAAGAATATTTGATTTTTAAAAATGTTTATTTAAAATATTATACATAACGTATGAAAATCAAATTGTAGAAATTTCAAAAATTATTATTAATAATGCTACCTATTATTAAATACCAATAATTAATTTTACATCACATATAATGCAACAACAAACATAATAAGTTAATAAAAACATGTAATTTCTTTCTATATTCTTATTATAAATATTTATAATTATTCATATGACATTAATTTAATTTAAACCCATAATAGTTATTATTTGCAAGTGGTACGTTGTAATTAATAAAAAAATAATCCCCATCAGGAAAGTAGAATTTTAACACATACCTTTTGGATATTCGATAAATGTAAATGATAACGGTACCCAATCAATGGAGTCATCGTCGGAATCACTATAATTTCCAATGTTCTGATCCATAGCTGAAATATGAATAATTACTAGCGATGATGAATGTTTTCTACATTATATTTACGGTTGATAATTTTTCAAACGTTGACTAAGATTGCAAGGGACAAACGTTTATACTAAATTATAATTACATTTATTTTAAAACCGTACGGAAAACGATTAATGAAAATTTTAAATTAATATTGCACTTGTTTTTTTTTTTTTTGCTGGCGTATTATTTAATTATTTATTATAGAATAGAATAAACAAAAACGCGTCTTCTACTCCTGTTATGTGCCAGTCATCGATTATTGTTATTATAATTTATATTAATCGGTGAATGTACTGATTAGACAATTATTATTTAAAAACGTTTATTATGTAACATTATTTAATATATAATAACTATATTAATTAATTAAAAGGTAAAAAATAAAATAACAATTTAAAACGTAAACGTAGGTAACGCCAACATTTCAATTTTCTTATGAAAAGTGATAAGAATAATCAGTACCTACCTATGTGTGAATGCATGATAATAAACATAAAAATTATGGTAAATATTGTCCATTGATTTTATATTATATAGTGCACGACGTAGATGTTATCTACATCGTGATATGGTGCTACGATTTTTTACCGCGAGTTAACCGGTGAATCCCCTCTCAGCTGTATAAACATGATTTATACTTTATCGTTCAATTAATTATTGATTTAATTATTTTTAATAATATTCGATAGAACATTGAAATTAAAATCGATAGAAAAAAATCGCATTTCTATATTAAATAAAAATTGTACCTACCTATACCTAAAATTTTAATTAGTTTTAATAAACTAATTATTAGTAGGTACGATGATTAATTAAAATTATATCTAATGTAAATTATTTAATAATATTCACAATATATGAAATGCCTACCTAATAATTATACGCTTACAATGGCGTATTTCTTTTAAAATGTACCTATTGCATATTATTATTTTTTTTTTTGTTATCAAACATAACGTCAACACTTTAATTTCTCGGGAAATCGGGAAATATTAATTGGATTTTAAGTAGGTACCTACCTATATTAAAAATATAATCTCTAAGAGATTATTTACCGTTTGAAATATATTATTAATATAAAAATAAATAATATTAATGTATTATTATTATATAATATTGTAATATGTTACCGTTTAAAAATCGAAGGCTTTTATATTTAACGTGTACCTATTAATTAAATATTGTTTTGATGAGTTTAAAAATATACGCCCGAAATAATTATAATAGATGTTATACCTAGGTACTTAACCTAACCTAGGTATTTATACTATTTTGTAAGTTAACCATTTTTTACGATAGAGTTTTTCGCGTAGGTATACCAATGCAATAAAATAAACTTGAAAATTAAACGTATTATATACCTAGGTATATTTGGTATATATTATGTAGGTACTTACTTTTTGTATTTTTTGGTTTTAAGAAACAGTACACAGTACACTATTATATTATGATATTCGAATATATATAATATATCTACTAAATTCATTAAAAGTTAATACGTTTTGGATTAAAAAAAAAAAAAATACAAATTTGTTCTACTTTAAATGTTTACTCGAATTTAAAATAAAACGTACTACTATCTATAATATTATATATAGTAAACACCCGACGACCGACATAATAAATATATGAATATAATTGATAGAAGTTTTTCTCATTAATATTAAACTGTGGGAATCGATACGATGTATTTATACACGGACATAATAATATAAAGGTAATAATTATATCAACTTAATATTATAATATTACGTTCCCATATTTCATACTCGGCTGCAAATTATAAATTTATAAAGTCAATTAAAATTATATAGTATTCAATTGTATAATATTATTTTTTTCTTTTTTCTTTTTTCTTTTGACAATAAATGATAATTAATAATAATCTGAATAAACGCTGTTCATATAATATTAGGTTTATATATTTAACTACTCAAATGATTATATTAAAGCTTAATATATTAAATTACGGTGAATAAAAAAATTAATATACATAATATGGTGACAGAGCGTCTCAGATTTAATTTAATCGTTGAAATATCTTCGTGAAAAATTAAAATTTTTACGCCGTTTTTTTTTTAATATTATAGTCTTATAGTTAATGCTGTAATGATATTACAAAATATTATCATTTATTTTCCTAATTGTAAATATAAAATATCAAATAAGATGATAATATTGTCAACATAACGGTCAACTTTCGACCAATTTTATTGTACCTATATAATAAACGGATCAACATACACCGAAACACCGTCACGGTTTGAATAGGCAGTAAAATTATCCCTTTAATATAGAACGTACCGACTTTTACAATACGGCGACCATGTATAGTTTA
Organism: Tetraneura akinire; assembly: GCA_021307375.1. Taxonomy (NCBI): domain Eukaryota; kingdom Metazoa; phylum Arthropoda; class Insecta; order Hemiptera; family Aphididae; genus Tetraneura; species Tetraneura akinire. The sequence goes on along the minus strand of JAIUCT010000131.1, from coordinate 1,825,453 downwards.
TAATATTTCAATAAATTTGTTTATATTATTTCAAACATAGGCGGCGCCGGAATCGGCGACATTCAATATAATAAAGCCTTTTTTTAAATTTGGTAAAATAAGAGAACACGGTCGGTGAGTCAATGATTAATAAAATAAAAACCGTTAGACATCTGTTTCAACGAATATTCTGTGAACAAAATAATAGGCCTGTGATCTCATCGATACGTGTCTTCGAGTCCATCTTATATCACTTTTTTACAATTCGAATAAAAACTATTCTATAACACTATAACCATATAATTCATCAATTTGTCGGCAAAATCCTTTTGAAGACCAGACTCGAAAAGGCATAAATATGACCTAGCAAGACTAACTCACCCCCAGTGTTCGTCTGTACTCTCTACAGTCTTTACGCTACAACATCGCACGACTGCACGAGAGAGAATTTGTTTCGGAGATTGTTGACCGTGTTCCGGTGTTGGAGGTTTCATTCAACAAACAATTTCATCAGCTTTGTTTATTTCTTTTACACGACCTACGAGTTCGCCTACATTTCTGGTAATCATCGCTACATTTAAGGTAGTGGTTATTATTATTATTTTTTATGTCGCCTTTGTACTGAATGAATCATTTGATTCGTGAAGTTACAATTAACACGCTTGTAAATATTTTATTATATGATTAAACAAAAAAAAAAGGGAATAAATATTTACATAGAAACTATAATTTAATTTCACCTAAAAAAATTAATATATACTTAAAATAAAATAATATAACTCGCATAAAAAGGAAAGGAAATAAATAATTGTTACGTTATCGAAATAAACTCCTCTCTCAAATAAAAATCGAGACATATTTAAATCTTTATCTTATAATAAAAAATTATATTATAACTATAATTGATTAAATAGAAATAAAAATTAACATCAAATAAAAATATATTTATTGAAAAAAGTAATTGAATTATATTGATTAAATTAAATTAGTATCAATACGTTTATTGTCATATTTACAATATATCATATATATCTTGGTAACTTTCGGACTTACTACCCCGAGGGCCCTTCTAATGTTGGAAGGAAGGTAACACATAACATCATCATATCATACCCCCATCCAAATATCAATTAATATTTAATTAACTCTCTTTTTGTTTTTTCTTTGTTTTTCGTGTTGTTACAATGCCTTATGGACTATAATAATATTATCCTTATTACTGTTTTAAAATTCAATCATCTTGTAAAAACATAAATAACTTCTTTTTTTTAAATTTTGTGAAATTTGCAGATAGCTAGTTTATGTTATAGTACATTTCGTATACCTATTGTATGATAATTTTGAAGGATTGATCTTCTAATTTAGTGAAGATGTCGATTTTTAATTTCTTGAAAAAATTATATTTAATAATTAATCACCTACTTTTCATTATGACACGTGCAAAATATATATTTTTAACATAATTATTATTCATTAAATCATTATTAATTATCAGTATTTTTCGATTAATTATCCATCTCGATTTCACCAAAATAATTATCAAGGTAATTCCATCGAGTAGGTATAATCTCGTAAATTATGTAGTAATTATTATTTAGTTAGGATTTTTTATTTATTTTTTTAGTAATTTTGATTTATAATCAAATAAATACTATAGATTGCTCACTGGCCAATTTCCGGTAAATTAAATAAAAACTCTCAATAGATGGCGATAAGATTCTAAATAAGATACTAAAACAATAATATAAATTTATGTCTTATTTTAAATGTCGATATTATGATTAAGTGCGGTAAAGGGGAAACTGGTTTTACTTTTTAGTCGTAGCATTGTCATAGGAAAGAGTATTTTGCTGTAATCACACAACGAAATTTATTTTTGGCTAAACAATTTATTTTTATTATTAATAAATTAACAATTATTATGATCCTAATAAAATAACCTTAGGTATGTTCTTATTACAACGGATTCAAATATAAAAACATTACAATCTTCATATACGAATATTCGTATTATTTCTCAATAATTTTACAATAAAAATTAATAGATAAGCTAAAAAATTTGGAAAGTTTTTGAAAATTTTATTGAAGCATACTGATACATATCCTAACGTATTTCCAAAATATTAGGAAAATCTCAATACTAAATTTTTTTTTATAGGTGTTTAAAGTTTAAATTTCAGTAAAATCAATATTTAAAGTATTAATATGGATTTTCTTATTATATTACAATATTTTACAATAATGTTAAATAAAATTGACAAACATTTTTTAACATTTAAATTTTGAACATTTTATTGAAGCTTAAATACATTTTAAATTTTTACTTAACTCAGTTTCAATTAAATGTAAATTATTACATTAACGATTTTTTTTTTAAGCTGTTTACCTATATGGTCCTTATAAGTGTGATAAAATTTTGCGTTTTAAATATTTAATAAAAAATATCAAAATTTTAATCAATACCTACATTATTTGACTGAACTTCACTTAGAATCATTTTTTCGAATGCAATGGGTTATCATTGCATTCAAATTATAATTAAAATTAAACACTATGATTTGCACACCTTGTATCCCTATGGCATGAATATCAGTTCTTCTTTTTATAGTCCCAGTCCGCCTGTCTTCAATATATTAAAAAAATTTCTAATCAAAATTAGATATTATATAAATGTACCTTACCTATACCTACCATTTAAACTAGCTATTTTCAAACTACACTAAACTTAAACGAGAAAAAGTTATTTTTTTTTTAAGATGATTAAATTTTAATCATTTTAACAGTATTGGTGTGGTAGTGATAGTGCTAAGTGTTATATTCAGTGGTTGAATTGGGGAGGGATACAGAGGGATGACAAGTAAGGATATAGAGGAATATATTAAGATTTTACTTTATTGATACTACTATATAAATATTAAATTGTACGAAGTTATTGGAAGTTGTACAATAATATACCTAGGTAAATTACTATATTATACAACTTTTAAGTTCCATCTAATATCCGGGCTCGTCCCTTCGTACTTATTTTTTTTTATCCATTTCGACAATTATGAATTCCTCGAATGTATATAAGTATAAGTTGTTGATACCAATATATTACAATTTACAATATGTTAGTTAAATAAATTAATAGTGATTGATTACTTTTAGATATTTTTGTATCGATTTTTTCATAACAACATTCCTATAATAACTCTACACTAACTATGTATACACGCAATACTTTAAATTTTAAAACAGATAATGTTATATATTATTATATACAATATAATTATTACGTACCTAGCTTATTTTATAAATTTAATACAATACGAATTGACAGAGAATAATAAAAAAATATATTGTTACGAGTATATTATATATATCTATTATAACATAATTAGATAATTATCGTGATTATTTTACATAAAATCAAGGATATATATTTTTGATTTTTATAACAATAATAAATATATTATATTGTTATTGGTTAGTTAGTGCGGACATTAATTTCCATGGATAACAGATACAGTGTAACGAATGACCATTGTAAAGAAAGGAACTACACGAATTACATAACATACCTATTATAGTTGTATACTTTACATTACATTATTATATACAGCCATACACGTATATCACGTATATCACGTACGTATATTAGATATTATTTTACATTTTTTATGTGTCAATATCACTACAATAATATTATAGGTAGTATGGTATTATAGTGATAATATGATGAGAATCCAAATACGATTGAACGTTATTTTTTTATTCGATACTTGTATAGTTAAAGTTGTCAAATATGAAATACTTATATGGGTAAAAGATATTTTTACCGAACGCGCGATTTAACGACATCATATTATATTATGTAAATATAAAAATTATGCGTTTTACTAGTATAATTATTATGCATAATAATGGTTATATTCCATTAAGTAACTTAAACTACAATGTGTATAATAGTATGTAGCAGTATATACTCGTATTATACTATTTATATATATTAATATTACGTAATAATTTTAATATTACTGGTAAAAAATTCGTGTTTTTCTATAAAATTTAATAGAATATACAAATAAACAGTTAATTATTATAACACTGACGTGTATATTATAAATGTACGTTCGGTAAGATTATAATTTATATTATATTTCGTATAATGCTAATAAATAAAAATGCCAATTATACTTATAATAATAATTTAATAATAATAATACTTATAGGTTTAAATAATACTTATAGGTTTAAATAATAATAACTCATCAATAAGTAATAGTAAGAATAAAACGATAATAATTTCATAGAAAATTTTTATAGGATAGATATTAAGATATATAATTATAACGTTGTTATATTATTTAACGAACTACATTTTACCGATTTTAAAATTATTTGATTTGAATAAACAAGAAAATTAAATATATGATTTAGCGCGGTACTGACATATATTATAATATCATACGTTTTTTAAAATGGCCTCTATTTTTTAGCGAATCGCGATACAAATTTGTTTTTAAATAATAATATTATAAGAAATAAAATACAGTTATTATTTTATTAATACGATATCGATCAGTTAAATCTTAAATTAAATTTAGTTTAATTAAAATTAAAATTATTTTCATGTTTATATTATTTTTAGACCAGAATATTATATATAGGTTAAACACTATAATTGTATTATTATAATAAAAAATGTATAACACAAATTCGTATAAAAAATAGGAGATGTTTTTATATACGTTTAAATATTCGTTTATTATATATTTGACTAAAAATAATGTTCATTATTTATATATTATATTACTTATTTATTTTGAATATTGTACTTTAGTATTGTAATAACATGTACATTTTCAGTATAAAGAACTCTTACATAAAAAAAAATAATAATAATAAAGTAAAATGCACGCGTTGCACATTGACACCGACGCCAGCAGAGGCCTGGGGAGTACCTATCATTCTCGGAACATTTCAGTATAAAAAAATTAAGATAAAAATTACAACGGTTTTTCTCACGATAAAATTCCAACGAATCAAAAAATTGATATGCTCTCGGAGTCGTTCTTCTTAATGTTTAATGCGAACGTTTCGATTTTTCAAGTGATTTACGATCAAGTGTTTTTTTTCTTTTTGACTTGCCTGATCAACATTGCAACTTCATTTCATTAGTTGAAATTACGCTGTTCGTCGTACTGTATTTCCTGAGGGCCCCGGTAAAAGAAATTGGTGAAGTGGATCTAAAATCAGGTATTTTATTTAACTGTATTTATTATTTTAGTTCTTATACCTTTCGGAAGAAAATAACCCCGGTACCCTGCTCTGATCACCAAGAGGTAGATAATGACGTAGTAATACTACTAATACATTATAGACTATATACAGTGACGTATTATAAATTTTTACGGCCCAGGGTTAATATTTTTTGCCACCCCTCTCCCCAAAATATAACTTTATAATAGGTGTATTTTATGGAAATTTATATAATTAAAAATAAATACATAGTAATTAACATTTACAAAAACTTTTATTTTTTTATGAAAACTTTTACTTTACGATATATCTTTATAAAATAAAAAAAAACATAAGTATAATTATAATATTAATTGTATTTAAATATGTTTCCTTCGCGATTTTTCACAAGCAAATTTCGTGAATTATAGCATAATTAATTTGTCTGTAAATTTCATTTTCAATGCAAAGAATAGCATAATTATTTTCTGTTAAACGCAATCTCAAGTAATTTTTAATCTTTTTATGTTAATAATTAATTAAATTAATGTTAATTATTAATATTGATACAAATAATGCATAATAAAATAATAATGCATACCTAAATCAATTTATTATTGTTGACGGTAAGCCGATTCCGGCGAAAAATATTATATTTCATTAAATATAGTAAAAACCCGATTTTTTTTGTGGATAGTGGTTTATAATATGTATTACATACGATTAAAGATAAAATTTATTATTGTGCATTTACAGCTGAAACTTCTGTTACATAAAATGTTTATTCTTTTTGTACGAATATCATTTAATAGGTATTATTTCCATTCACATTTAGTTTTCGATAAAAATATAATTATTTTATTACCTAGCTATTATATTATATATTTAAAAAAATCTATAAAAGTCAAAATAATTCGTAATAAAATTTGTCGCTCTTTAAAATTTGCCGCCCAGGATTATAGCCCTGGTCAGCCCATGGGTAAATACGTCCCTGACTATATAGTTATACCTATACTAGCACATCATATTATTATGTACGTATTTATGTTACAACTTTATACCTTATTTTTTATGTTATTACAAAGTGGCACCCAACTATTAAGCACAGGTTTAATTAATAAACCACTGAAATTTATAGGAAAGTAAAAAATTAATATATTGTATATAATATGTATAATAAAAAATAAATAAATAAAATTATACATATACTATTTAAGAAATATATCATATAATACAATAAATTAATAAAAAACTTAAGTAAAAAAAAAGAATAAATAATAATAATAAATTAAAAAAATATATTTACGCTCGCTACTATACGCTAATAATAGTTTTAAATTTTAATAATTTAATTTATAATTTTCGAAGTGCTTTGTATATTGTTACTCATTAAATAATTAATAAATATAAATATTTAATGAATACATAATATAACAATTATTAATTATAAATGAATGAATACAATTTATAAATTTGAAATTAGGTATAATACAAAATGTATGATTGTTATTTGTTAGTATTACCATGAAGGTAATTTTATCATTATGGGATTTGAAAAATACTTATTGGTGTTTACATGTTTCTATAAAAGTAAACATGTGAACTACATCAAGAAAATAAGATTATTATTACTATTAATTATTATAAATATTAAATTTAAACATATTATAGCAGATATTTAAAATTATCATTAATAAATAATAAGTAATGACTAATGACCAATGTCCAATTGTATGTAAAATGCGTTATTTTGGTTGAATTGTATAAATATTTAATAGAGTGTAATACGAAAAAAATTAAAATTAAAATGTACCTATATAAAAATAGAGGTAAGTATATTAACTTAACTTGATTTTTAGAAAATTAACTCGTTATTTATTAAGTTAATACATAATAAAAAAAGTTAAACTACAAGTTAAGTTATCAAATATTCAAATATTAAAAGTTAAATTAAAAAGTTTAAATTAACTTAATTTTAACTTATTAACTCGCTAATGCCCAGCCTTGTTAATATAATATAATATTTTAATATAATATAATATAATAATAAATAATTATATATTTATAATAAAATAAAAAGTAATAATAATATATACCCAATAGATGAATTATATAATATAAATATATAAGTATGCCTGTACCTAAACTAAAGAAAAAATTAAATAAAATTAATTACGATCAATAATAGTCTAATATAATATTAACATCATAGGTTAAAATCATATAAAAAAATACGTTGTTAAATATTATTAAAATAATACTTTTTAAATCTAGAAAGTTAATTACATTATAGATCAAAAATTTCCAGAAACAGTTTTTAAAATATTAAGAAATATAAATATGAATACATAAATTAAACAAAGCTAAATTAATTATTAAATTAAAAAGACGAAATTTGAAAATATCATGATTAGTATTTACATTTAGTACCTGAATTAATAAATTACTTAAAAGGTAAATCCACCTTTGAGGATTTTTAAAAAACAAATTTCAAATCCAGATTTTTGCCTTTTCCTGGAGACAAAACTGACGGATCTTTAATATTTAATTAACATAAAAAATGTAAGTGATAAAAAAAAAAAACCGTATTTCAAACCGGGTACATTTTTTAGAACAATTTCAGAAAATAGTCCTTTTTTCTTAAAAATAATATATGACCGAGTTGCTATTAGGTTGGTCCAATATATGCTTATATTTTTAGAAGGAACCGCTTTTACATTCCACAATAATTCACAATATATTACGTATGATCCCATCTGGCATAATAATTAATAACTCAAATTCTAATAATAATATAAAATAATCAAACACAAACAATGAAAAATATCAACTGTGTAAATAAATACGGTCATTCCGCCACCTTTTTCTACAAAATATTCAAAAAATGAGTTTCAAGGTTAAACTCAACTGATAATCTTTGATTCCGATATTGCGTTCCCAACAAACTATAAATACAAATCCATTGTGCACCCGACACACATACTGTAATATTTAGATAAGTATTAGATGTATATTATAATGTACTTCTTTTATATGTATACTTATCTCGTCGTATATTATGTAAAGGCACATCTTATAATACGCTTAATAATTTAATAATATATACTGAGATCATGTTTTTTTTTTTTTTTTTTTTGTAAGTTATTGCTTTTCATGGTATATTTATCTATATTTTAACTCTTAGAAATGTAACATTGTTCAAAAAATAATTCCATTTTAACAATATTGGTATTGTGTTGTTGTCGAACCCTCTTCTACATTGAATTACTTTAAATAAATTACTTAGTAAGTTCTCTACTATTTAGACGAGTATTCGCGAACAAAAAATTATTATATTCATATTTGTATTTCATCCGATATTTTTAGTATCTATTTACAAATAAAAAAGGTATGTAGTTAAAAATCATATAATAATATGACTAAATATTATATATTAGGTTTATTGTATTTGTTTATAGGTTTTTACTCGATTGAGATTCGAATAAACTTTAACTATTAAGTTAAAGTTAATAATAACTATAAACAAAATGTCACAAAATGGGAACATAAAAAAGGCCTATTATTTTATATGTATATAAGGATTATTATATAATATTATTACATTTCTATTAATGCGCGGTATTTTATGGAACTCGATGCCGATTATGCGAATACGGTGGCTGTTAATTTTTTAATTTTAATTATTCAATGCGCTTGTTCGCAAAAGGTAGCTGTCATTTTTAAATTTTTTTTTCTATAAATATTTTACGCGTCGTATACGAGATAATAATTATTGTCACTTCGCGCACACTAATTATGATAATTTGTACATTGTTACATGCGACGAATCGCGATTGTTCTCACAATTCTTGTTCAAATTTGACCCGTCGAAAAATGAAAGAAAAAATAACGACATAATAAAGAATTATATTATTGGGCAATCATTAAAAATAACGATATTTACTCGTTACCTGTCGTGCTTTTTGCGACGACGTTACCATTTTGGTTACGTAGGGTTATAGATATTGCTCACATAATATTATAGTGAGTAAAATATGGTATACTAATATAACATAACATAGTGTTTACGCGTCTCGTCCGGTTTTGTCGAATAGTTTGGTACTTACCACAATATATGTTATAATATACCATGCCACCATGGTGTACTTGTATATTATAGTCATTTGATTTTCGCAGAAATATTTTGTAATTTCGTTGTTATAATCATTTTCTTGTTTTCTTACGTTTATTTTATTCATAGTTGACATACCGGGATAATCGATTCAGATAACGATTTAAAACAAGCCGTCGTTTAAAATGGCCGTATCGTACTCAAAACATCACCGTTTTAGTATCGATTTGCCGTCATCACAGAAGAGTATACGTTGGCGCACCGATTCTTATCAAGTAAACGGCCAAGACGGTGTTCGTTTGTCCGAACTCAAAGCGGTAGAGCTGATGAAAATGAGCTATCCTCAGGACAGTCAGTTGTCGCATCAAGGTACCTTATAATTAAAATTAAAAACTATATTTATTTTAAAGTTAGAACGATCAATAATAGAGGCTTGATAATAGTGTCTAATGATGTAATTGTTTAAAAAATAAAATTTTCATGATTCACATAGAACTCACAGACAAATTTATTTTCTCATACTCATTTTTGTAAACAATTTTTAAGTTCCTACTATCTTTCTTCCCGGGAGTAAAACTTTAAAACATTTTTCTAATCCAAACATTAAAAAGGAAAAAATAGATAAATCGTCTTAGATTCCGAAAATAGAAATAGAAATAATAATATACTATAAATTGAAATCCTAAACTGCTTTTAATCCAAAAGAGTTCAACAATCATTAAGTAAATTTAAAAATATGGTTCACAGTTATACGCATTTCAAATAATCGTCTAGTTTTAGTTAAAATATAATTATAGATAATTTACATCTTTCCGTTACTATTTTCAATATATTATTAGTTTTAGTTAAATTTAATTCAAATTTTCAGATTTGTATTAATAACCTACATAAACCAAATTCCGAAAAAAAAAAAATAGTTTGTGTCCCAATAATTGAAACCAGTAAAAAAAGGTTTTTAAATTTGAAAATCAACATGTTAAAACTACGTTTTGCTTTTGATCACCTGCTTTATTTTATAAGTTCGTGGTTAAATATTGAATGGGTTAATAATTATTAATTATAAGTCAAGTTTTCTGATAATTTAATATTTTTCATTTGCATAATAGGTATTTATTATGGTGCAAAATACATTCTAGCTAAAAAATTTTAATATCGTTAAGAAATTTAAATTTGTTAATGTAATAATATTATTTGAATTATGTCCATTAAAAAATAAATATAATTTTATTTTTTATATATTATAAATTAAGAAGGTACTATACTTTAAAAAATTTGTCAATTGGGTATATCCGAACAAAAATAAATAACAGTTTTAAGTAAATAGTTTAATAATATTTTCATTAAATAATAAACAGATAACAGAATGATACTGAATAGTGAATACTATAATAATAATGATCATTGAATACTTAAATACGTCATTATTTCTTATTTGAAAGGATAATATATTTATTATTATAATAATGGTAAAATAACAATTAGAAATATTGAAAAAATTCTTATTAAGTTATGAAATATTAGTAATAGTAAATGTATTTTTGTATCATTTTATATAGTAATACGATTAAAAAAAAAAAAAAATCGTTCCTTAAGAATATCAACAAATCATTTAAATAAAGTCAAATTTCAATTACAAAAAAAAAAAAAAAAAAAAAAAAAAAAAAAAATGAAGGTTTATAAATCAATGGAAAATTAAATTTCAGATCTTTAATTTAATTAATCTCTACTTCCTATATGACTGTATATATGATATTACAAAAATATTAATATACCCACATTGAATTAAACACCGTAAGGCCTATTAACTAATTACGTAATGTGTTAAGTTCATAGTTCTAAAAAATAATTGGGTACCTCATATTTACCCAGGTAATCTGTGATTAAAATAATAATTTGCAATTTTGATAATATGTTAATTCGATGATATTTCGTATACAGAAATGTAAGTATGGAATGTTGATTTAAATATGTATGGATATGTATATTCAATGGTGTAGCCAGGATTATTCAAGGGGGGGGTTCGATGTAAGGATTAAATTACGTATTAGTTATTCATAATTTTTTGCTCAATACTTAGGTATATTCTTATTATAGTTTTCTTATTATATATATATAGTCGTACATAGAAAAAATAAATAAATTATTAATTGCAGCGAGTATACACTACAATAAAAGTTATTAGTAAATTTCGACGAATTCAATTTTAATATTTCACAATAACTCAGGCAATTTTAAAGTTAGAGACTTGAAAATTATTTTGAGTGTTCATATGGGTACTATTATATATGTGGTAAAATTTTGAAACCGTTAAGTTAATTCTTTTACATAATATAGGACTTAATTCTCGTAAAATTCTCGTTTTTAGGTATATAATGTTTGATAAAATTGGCAATTTTGGGCATTTAGGTCTGAAAAATTTACTGAAGTATACTTACATATTACTTAACATTATATCAAAATATTAAAAAAAATCCCAATTCTCAATTTTTTTTTATAGTTGTTTAAATTATATTGTATTGAAAGTAAAGACTGATAAATGTAAAAATTTTAATCGGTGCATATAATATTATCTAATGAACTTCGCTCAGAATCGTTTTTCGAATGTAATGGTTTATCATTCCACTTCGACACCAGTATCCTTTTTCTTGCTTTTTACTTTACCTGTTATCAAATATTTTCTAATAAAATGACCAAAAATATAATTTTTACAGTAGAATTAACGAAACATACAATAATATGAATTATAATACATTAGTAAACATTATACATTATATTATTGTATTACAGTACATTATAAACTCATGGAAAACAGCAATGGGAGGAGGGGGTTTAAACACCCAAAACCCCCCTGCCTACACCACTGTGTATATTATGTATTAAGAGTTTATAATAGTACAATTTATATACTTATGTAATGAATTAGAATTTAGAATAGTATGCAATATCTAACATACTTATAATTATAGCAATATAACGCATAAAAATGTTTATTTTCATTTTGTAGGATTTGATTCTGTGGTTAATGGTAACCAAAAAGAATCTATACAATTTCAAAATTATGATAAGTCATCAAATGTAGATAAGTGAGTATTATAAAATAATTTTTACATTTCATAAAGGATTAAATATCAAAAAAAAATCTTTTTATTTACTATCGGCATGTAATGACTATACAAACACGTTTTTACCATATTGTTCTGTTATATACATTTGTATAATTATATTCTAAAACTAGGTCACCTATTTAAAATGTAAATTACTTATACCTAATACACGTAACTAAATATTAAACGTTTAATTGTGTAATATTAATTAATACACTTAATCTATTTGTAAATAAGTATATATAGGTATGAATGTATAGTAAATTATAGTTACCTGTTTTTTAAAATAAAAATATTGTTCTTATAATTTATGTAAGTACAGTAATTTGTAATTTCCAAATTTGAACAATAATGGTTTCACAGTATATTTTAAATTATTTTACAATGATAGACAATAATAATAATTACTGACACACATATTAATATACATCAAATAATTATAATAATAGAAAATATACAATGTATACTTAAAAAGAAGAGGTGATGTTCCTGCCGCAGGGATACAGGTGTGCAATGCATAGCGTTTAATTTTAAATAGAATTTGAATGAAATGATAAACCATTGCATTCGAAAAAACGATTCTGAGCGAAGTTCAGTCAGATAATTCCGTTTTTTCGTCATTTTTTAAATAATATTTTCGATTAAACAAAAATATCAATTTTAAACAGCTATAAAAAAAAAATTGAGACTTGAGATTTAATGTAGGTATTGATTAAAATTTTGGCATTTATTATTTAATATTTAAAACGCAAAATTTTATCACACATATAGAGACCATATAGGATATAGGTACACATATTACATATAGTACATAAATTAACACGATATAAAATTTTCAATTCTCTAAGTTAATTATAAATGCTCATGAAAATATCTAAATGCCCAAGTAAAATGTATTTTAACTTCAATAAAATTTTCAAAATTTCTAAACATTTGTTAATTTTATTCAACATTGTTGTAAATTATTGTAATAAAATAAGAAAAATCCATATAAATACTTTAAATATTTTTTACTGAAATTTCAAATATAAACATTAAACACCTATGAAAAAAATTTATTTTTTATCGCATAGGGTCAATTTTGAGAAATTCAAAATATAACCTAAATAAAATACCAAATACATCCACTTTCCAGTTTCTAACTGGAAACATATGCTATTTGTGAAAATCGGAGAATTATTTCGGTGTCTTCAGTCTTTGGACTGCTCGATTCGCTCAGAGTCTAAATGTTTATTTTTATAATTATACAAGTTAAATAAATTAGTAAAAATAATAGATATAGTAAAAAAAAATAAATACTTATACGATAATAATAATAACAATAATAATAAAAATAATAATAATAGCTAATACAAACCATATATTGAAGTAAAAATTACTAAATTAGTAAAAATATTTTTAAATTTTAAATCTAATCGAAATATTTGCAGGAATGTTTCAACTATATACGAGTAGATACGAAAGAAAATAAATTAAAACAGTTGTTGTTATTCCGTATAAATATTGATGCATTTAAAAGTCATATTATATTATTATTTATTACTATAATACACTTATTGTTAAAACGAATTTTTATTTAACGCGGATTGATGGAATTAATTTTTAATAGCGGACATAAATTTAATTTTATTAAATTTTTAATATTATGTATATATATATATATATAACAACGTCATGGTGTTTCGTCATTTAAAATTTAAATATTAAAGCGTTATACGCATAAGTTGTAACACCATGATATATTAATTTGTATTGTGATTTCACGTGCCACGTGTGTGCTTTGTGTACCTAATTGTATTCAAATTATTGAGTATTTGTCGTTTGTATAAATGGTTATATTTTAGTCTATAATATATTATATAAATCATATATTATACGTTTTTGTATAGTTTTACATCGTATATAAAATATAATAATATACCTATTATAATATAATTCGTAAATGGTTAGGCGCAGTACGTTGGCTTATCCGCAGTTACAATATGTATCTAACGTTATTATATTATATTATATTATTATATTCGTCAGAAAAATATTATGACAACGCGCCGATTATTGGGTAATGAAATTTTAACCAAACTGTATACCTATACTAGAACTAAACGAATGACATAAATGTGTTGAATTACACTTTTATATAATATATATATATATATATATATATAGGTTTTATTATACCTACCTTGTTCGTGGTATATACCTCAACGAGTAATATTTCATGATATGTATAATTGCAAACATCCATTTGTTCCATTTTCTGCACGTTATACCTAGGTATAATATTTACGCGAGGCAATTTCAATAAAACAAACAGGTGTTGTGTTGTGTATAATTTGTTTATTTAAAAAAAAAAAAAAAAAAAAAAAAATTGTTTTACCAAAATAAAGTTATACCTAGTTGACTGGAATAAAAAAAAAAATATATAATATATATATTATATGCGAAATTATTGGTTTATTATACTTACACACGGGATGTGCGTATAATATTTCTACACGTTATTCGATGTGAAACAGTGCCGTGTAACCGTTCGTCGTTTGATAAAGTTCACAAATACCGTGCACGTAAAATATTAATGCATATATTTACATTCCGACGATACGTTTTTGTTGCCCATACCGTTTTGTTTACTTGATTTTTTCATCACACACGAACGGTTCTTAAATGAATTCGCCCAAACACAGTACGGAATACATATCTGCCATTGACGTGAAGAAAACCAACGACGACATTTACAAGTTCAATTTCAGCGCCAACGTCGAGAAAAGAAAGTATAAATATAATAATATAATATAATAAATCGATAAAAAAAAAAAATAGGTAATAAATAAATGATAAACCGTCGGTGTGGTTTCACTGAACAATCAGTTTACGTTTAGTACCTGAAGATGATAACGTTGTTGTTGAAATACGTATTTACTAAAATAATAAAGTAAATTTTTTGTGGACTTGGGGGTTTCTTTTTTATTTATTAGTAAATAAAATATCCCCAAGAACTCTTCTTATAAAATTAAAATTCGTTGAACAATATTACATTATTATAATATAAGTACCTACATAGTTAATGCACAATATGCAAAATTAATTTTTAAGACCACTTCATGATTATTATTATAATATAGACATAATTATTTTTATATATTGTATACTTGTTATTTATCTTTTAAATATTATATTTCAATTTTTGTTCAATCCAAATGTCATTTTTTTATTATTATTACTTATTATTATTTTTTTTAATGACAATGTCAAATTTAATTATTGTTATTTTTTTAACAACCTAATAATAAATTAAATATAAACTATATTTAGATAAAATATTATACCAGATACTTAAGTATAACGCATGAGGCCTACCACATATTTTTTTTATCGTGATCGGACCTTTATTTCTGCTCAAAAAAGTGTTGTAATAAAAATTATACATTAACCTGAAGTATTAATTTTTGAAAGCGTGTTATAAAAATTGTACCTATCAAATATTAAAATATTTTACTTATAAATGGAATGATTCGTGATAAAACGCTTATTAATTTTTCAACTTAGTATGTATTAAAAATCAAAATTTTTATCCATTATTATACTTACAACAATTTACTAAAAATATCATATTTCATCGATTTCGTTAAAAATACTTTAAACTTAAATGGTTATTAAAAAAATTAACACTTTCGATGTATTTAATTTATTTTAACTTCCAGGTTAAATTATAATATGTATTTTATATTTTTACATTAAAACTTTTAATCGTAAAAGGTAAAACACAAAATTATATATTTTAATTGAATATTATTAAAAAAAAAAAAAATACAATTTTGGAAATTTTTTCAATGAAACATAAACGTTAGAGATCCATAATTTTATCACGTATCTATAGTAAAACAACTATCATAATATTCAATAAAATTATCAAGGCTCTATGTCTTATATTTATAAAATTTTCATAAAGTAAAATCAAAATCGTAATAATAATTATAAATATATTTTCTTCGAGTTCTACATTTTTTCTGTCAGATAAAATATTTATATGGTATATAGTTTTTAGATTTTACAAAAATCTCAAATTTGATCAGCTATAAAATTAATATTGGGACTTACGATTTACAAAATATTTTAAACTATGTTAAGTACTTAAGTAATATATAGAACTAATATATATTTGTGCTCCTATAAAATTTTCAAAGCCTAAAGACAAAGATTTTATTAAATTTTATTATTAAAAAAAATAAAATAAAAATTTTAAGAAATATTAAAAGTTCTATATATAAAAAACTTAATATAAAGGTTCCAAAAATTAATTAAATTAAATATAAAATACCTATGCGAGTATCCAATACAATTTTCAAGTCTCTAAGTTCAATAGTTACATCCTGAGTTGAAATAAAATTTTTGAAATAAAATTTGTTAAAATTAGAGTTTCTGTTAATATTGCAAAATATTCATTTTTTTATAATTTTTCCTTTTGAATAATCTAATTTGAGAAATTAAAAAAAGACCAAAAAAAGTATTAACCCGTTGGAATTCTCTACGGAAAATATACGATAGTCGTGGTATTTTAACCATTATTTCTAGTTAAAAATTTAGTTTCAGACCTAAATAATAAACACACAATTTTTAAATCTATGCATTTTGAAGTATTAGAAATTTTTTTATATAACTTATTTAGTCTTGGTTAACATTTGTCATTTTATAGGTAAATTTAATAAAATGTTATTTTATATATACATAATATATTATAATGTTATATATTATGTTTGTAGACGATTAACATTAATGATATGGTATGTAATATAATTTGTATGACAATAAGTTAAATTAATAAATTACATGTTAAAGTACAATAATGTAAGTACCTTTACAGTTCATTAAATTTATTAATTATCTAAGTGATAAATACGTATTTGTTTATGGAAGTTAAATGAAACGTTTTTATCATACTAAATGAATGAATAATAATAGTACTATATTATAATCTAGTAATGCTAATTTTATAAAATAAAACATAATAGCTTTTCAGGTAATACATTTAATGTTTAGGGATTAGGGATTAATTATTATTATCGTTATTTGATGACAAAATAGTTGTAATTAAAATATTATTTTCATAAAATATGCAATTTTTATACATTTGTCATTTTCATTATGTCTTTGAAGGTCAGAATAAAATAAAACGATCATATGTAATCGCTTATCTACAATAAAATATAATCAATTTTTTTAAATATATATTGTTTTATTTGCAAATTAGATTTTTTTTTAAAAGAAACATTAATGTAACAATTAAAATGTTTAAACTGTAGAAGAATAACTGTAATAAGAACACTTATTGAGAGCACCATGTTAGTTCTACTGTGTTTTTTTTTTTAAATTACATATTTACCATCTTAAATTTTTAACTAAAATAATAATATAACTATAAATTTGAATATTTAATTTATAATATACCAACTCGTTAACAATTATGTTTTAATTATTATGTCACAATTGTTTATTATAGTAAATTTATTGTTGACGGAAAGTCATAAGTCATAACTTAAACATTTCGTTGTCTCTAACTTTCTACTTATCGATTACCTATACATATATATATATATATATATATATATTATTTTTATTACTCACTACTTTACTTATTTCATATTATTTTAGATTCTGAGCGAAGCGAAGAATGTAGCTATTGGTTTTACAATGATGTGTGACTTTTTTTTTTGTTTTTATGTCTGAAGATACATTTACTACCCCAAGGCCCAAATAATGTTCCGATTTTGACGAATAGCAAAAGTTTCCGGATGGAAAGTAAATTTAGTTCGTACTTTATTTAGGTTATTTTTCCAATTTCTCAAAATTGACCCTATGCGACAGAAAAAAGACAAAAGAAAAAAAAATGACGAAAAAACGGCATTTTTCACGAAAACTGAAATTTCGACGAATTCGATTTCAATATTTCACGATAACTCAGGTAATTTTAAAGTAAGAGACTAAAAAATTTTGTCAGGTCTTCACATATGTATTATATACATGTGATAAAATTTTGGAACTGTTACGTTAATTCAGTGGTTCTCAACTGGTGTGCCGCGAGAAATGTTATTAAATAGGTTAGCCTATTGAAAAATGTGTTTAATTTCATGACATTTATTTTTTAAAAATACAGCAACATAATAATATTTTAAGAACTAAATTATTTAAAGTTAAACTAAGAAATTTTATATGTATTATAGAGTGAATAAATTTTAAATTATTAGTGAGAAACTTGAGCTTGTCGTTTCATACACAAAAGTTCAATACGTGGTCGAATTGACGGTTAATTTTTCTACAAAATGTAGGACGTTGAATATTTCGTAAAATTCTTGTTTTTTTTATATAGGTATATAATGTTTGATAAAATTGGCAATTTTTGGCATTAAGGTCTGAAAATTTTACTGAAGTATACTTATATGTTACCTACTTAACATGATATCAAAATATTAGAAAAATCCCAATAGTCTCATTTTTTTTTTTATAGCTGTTTAAATTTGATATTTTTAGTTTAAATGAAAATCTTAATCAATACGAATATTCTTATTATTATTTCTTAATACTTTTAAAATAAAAATTAATAGAAAAGTCAAATTTGGATAATTTTTGAAAATTTAATTGTAGCATACGGATATATCTAACGCATTTCCAAAATATTAGAAAAATCTCAAGACTCATTTTTTTTTTATGTTTTTAAAGTTAAAATTTCAATAAAATCAATATTTAAAGTATTTATATAGATTTTTCTTATTATATTACAATATTTTACAATAATGTTAAATAAAATTGAGAACAAATTTTTAAAATTTTATTGAAGTATAAATAAATTTTACTTAATTCAGTTGAAATTAATTATGAATTATTACATTTACAATTTTTTTCGTATAGATGTTTAAAGTATAAAATAGAAAAGCTGATACTCCTGCCGCAGGGTGCAGGGATACAGGTATACAAATCATAGTGTTTAACTTTAATTAGAATTTGAATGCAATGATAAACCATTGCATTCGAAAAATTATTTTGAGCGAAGTTCTGTCAGATATGGGCATTTAGGTGACAAGGGATTTTATGAGCATTTATATTGAATTTATAGACTTGAACATTTTATAGGGTGTTTATTTATGTACTATATGTGTACCTATATGGTCTCTATATGTGTGATATAATTTTGCGTTTAAAATATTTAAAAAGAAACTTATTACAAATTACAATATTACAGAAATATAAATTTGCGATAATTTTATAAACGAAAAATTTATAATAATAATAATATTACATTTAATATTAAAAATAATTAAATTTACAAAAAAATAAAATAAAATAAAGTTGATAATTGGAGATGTGGGTGTACTAAACATTTCCGTGTAGTTAACAGATTAAATTATTTTAAAAATGATAAAGTATAACATTTAGTGAGACGAGTATTTTTTAAACGCGTATCTGTTTGTATTTAGAGACACTGAAAATGAACTATACAAATAATTTTAAATGAATTGCAGTGTTCTCCGTTATGACTATAATATGTATGGTATACGACTTGTACCTAATATCATACTATTGAGAATATAATAATATAATATTATGGTTTAATTTGGGATTTTTTTATTCCAAATTTAATGTGTTGGTATAAAATATCTTAATTCATATCTTATGTATATCTTAATATATATACAATTCGCGAGTATATTCAAATTTTTTTTTTTTTTGTCCACCAATTATCTTTTATAATTTTTTTATTTTATATTATTTATAGTAATATTATACGTACAAATTGCAATTGTTATACCTATACTAGTTTGCAATATTCTACAGTAATAATGTAAGCAAAACCTTATATTATATATAAAAAAAAAAAATCATTTTTACGACATCGATATGGATCACGATAAATCTATCTTATTATAAAACAAACATTCGAATAGTTATAACGGTCATACATTTTTTTTGTATAACGAAAACAAGCTAACAAACACATATATATCACATTTGACATCGATAACATTGTTTTGATTTGAAACCATTAAAAACACTATAGGTACGTAATTACTTAAATTCCTGCAACAGATATCGAAAACGGTAAAAAAAAAAAAAAAAAAAAAAAATTAAAAAATAAGATAATAAAAAAAGTATAACATCTGTATTTATTTATGTTAAACATTATTAATATCATTATTATTTTAGAAAACACGTAGGTATATTATAATGGTACCGTTATAGTAAAAAGGTTTTTGAGTCAAATATTGATCATTTTCTATTCTGACGTGACAGATGGGACATTGATCTATATGGTGATAAAGTACCTATACTAAGTAATATAGATTGGTTTTCTTTAATTTGAATTAAAATATTATAATAATTATTGTATAATAATATAATATTATTATTATTTATCACTTCATCATCGTATTCAGAGAATATTTCAAAAATAATTATTGCCATATCACGTTTGTTTGTTTATTTGTTTTTTTTTTTTTTAATATTAAATTCTAACATTCAATTTCTGTCATTAAAATAAAATAATTAAAAAAAGACAATATTCTCGAAAACATGTTCAAATATTTATTTTCAATCGTTGAAGTCGATCACTTAAATCAATATAGGTATTTTTGAAGTTTAAATGTAAAAAATAAATTTTACTACACACAATTTATAGTATTTACATGCGTATATTATAAATTTATAATTATACAAAATAATCATCATTTAAGATTTAACTATTTAATAATTAGTTATATTTTACGAATTAACTATTATCTATAATTATTAAATAATAACTCGTTAATTATTATAGAATATATTGTTTCATTAGTTAATATAATATATAACTTACACTTACAGAGTTACAGGTATAGTAGTTACCTACCTAATGTGTAAAATTCACTGAAATAATTTTACTCGTAGGGGCGATATCGTATTCGCATACTCGTATAATATATAGGTAATATTAAATTATAATTTATGGATTTATGATTTTTTATTTTTATGATTCCTGGTAGAGTGGTATCCATACGGTTGGCTACCAATACCGTATGTCCGTATACATTCGTATAAATTTTAAAGTCATATGAATGCATTTATGCAAATTGTTACGAATGTAAATATATTTTATAATAATTATAAACTTATAGTACCTATATAACGTTATTAATTTAAAAATTTTCATATTTTTTTGTAGTCTAATTTATAATTTACGAATACATAAGTACGTATCCAATACTACTGCGTATTATTTTAAAATTTAATTGACGTTGTGCTTTATAATAAAAATTATTATTTTTTGAACATTGATTGCATTATAATTTATAGGTACACCATTATTGTACCAACTACATTATGTTATTGTTAATTTTATTGTTATTGTAACTATATAGGTAGTTTAGTTATTTTTATTGACGTATAATTATAATTTATTTCTCAAGTACAAAAAAAATAACATGAAAATGTTTAAATATATAACTATAAATAATATTAAATACTAATTATTACACAATTAATTATATTATAATTAAATCTGTTATCATAAGTTTGTGAATATATTTGTCTGGGTCATCTTGGAGCTTAAATATCTAATTTAAACACATGACCAAACGTTTATTATACAAGGTGTCCAGATTTATTTACTTATTTTAATATCTCCTCGAAAAATTAAGAGCTTTCAATAGTGTCTTCTTTAG
This sequence comes from Tetraneura akinire, assembly GCA_021307375.1. NCBI lineage: Eukaryota > Metazoa > Arthropoda > Insecta > Hemiptera > Aphididae > Tetraneura > Tetraneura akinire. The sequence continues at coordinate 1,803,347 of JAIUCT010000131.1, read as the reverse complement.
TATTCTTATATACTCCTTATGTTTTAAGGAATTTTATTTCTTTCGTTTTAGATCTTGGTGGTACATTTTGTGTTTGAAATGTCGCCAAAAGGAAGTGGAACCGGGATGGGAGCCCAACTGCTGGCCCAAGACGTGTCCGCATCCGTATTGTCCATCATTCCGGCACGTGGCCCGGATTCTGGCCCTGATCGTGACCGTTCTACTGTTCTGGGGCGTCATGGTTTTCATAATTGAAGAGGATGCCATGCCTGGTGGAAAACTGTTCAACATAGCCGTGCTGGTCGCTACCGCATATATGGGCGGATGGGTGTTCCGCATGTTTACGTTACCCGCCCTTGTCGGTATGCTCTTAGTCGGCATATTATTCCGTAACGTCGGGCTGATATACATAGAAGGCAACTACAAGTATTTTGTATCAATCTTAAGGTGGGTATAAAGTTTAATGACTGCACGGTACCGCGATGTTGTTAATATGGTTAGTTTAGGGTTTAGGCTATAGCTATAGGTCTATAAATAGGAATATATACCTCTTAAGTCTTAGCTATAATATATACATAGGCGTAGCCAGGGGGGTCGCAGGGTATGCCACTGCATACCCTAAACGCTCAAGAAAAACTTTTGTATTTTAAGTCCCTTAACTTCAAAAAGCCAAATAAATTGTATAATTTGGTTATTACTTACCTATTAGATATTTTTTGCTTATTTGATGTTTGATGCATTAGCATTCAACAGTAATTCAATCAAATATTGGTTAAAAATTCTGTAATGAAATAATTAATTCTTTGTTTGATATGTCATATTATGTGTGCTATGTGGCCTAATTTAAATATTCATGTAAATAGTAACCCAATGATTTTCATTAAGATAATAATTGTGTAGTGGTACCTATTCTAAATAATTATAAATTAGTTTATCTACTGACTACTTTAACTAGTTAAATGTACACAGGCCCAGATTGGGCCGGTGGGCTACCGGGCAAATCCCGGTGGGCCGTTGAAAATTTTACAGATTTGGGCCGGTTCGATAATGGATTTTGAACCAGTGTTAATACCATAGGATTTTCTAAAAAAAATAATCTTGCATACCCTAAACAAGAAGTCTGGCTACGCCTATGAATATATAGTTGGTAAATATATTTAAAATGGTTTTATGCTCAAATAGTCAATTTATACGTAATTTTCGTTCAATGTTGATTATATTATATTATGCAGGATTTTAAATCTTTTAGTTAAAACGTCGGAATAAATTATATATTCCAGTGCAGATACTACGACGTCTGTCGAAAATAATTTCGAGTGTTTAACCATATATATATATATATATACGTTTGAGGTTTGACACTATATAACGTTAAATAATAATTTAAATGATATAATTTTAAATTTTAGATTCTGAGTAAAGCGAAGATGATGTGTGTCGTTTTTTTTTTGTTTTTTTTTGTTTTTTGTTTTTAAGTATGAAGATACTTTTACTACCTGAAATAATGCTTCAATTATCACGAATAGCATATGTTTCCGGTAGGAAAAAGGATGTAGTTGGTTCATTATTTAGATCATTTTTCGAATTTCTCAAAATTGAACTTATCCCGTGAAAAAACTAACAAAAAAATGATAAAAAAACGGCATTTTTCACGGAAATTGAAATTTTGACGAAATGTATTTCAATAGTTCATGATAACTCCGACAAAATTGAACTTAGGGACTTGAAAATTTTATTTGGTGTTCACACTAGGTACTATGTATATATCCCTTTCACAGCAGTATCAACTTTTATTTTATACATCTCTTCTCATGATTATAAGCGTTTTGTGTATTATATTATACTCGTGTATTATATACCATCAATTAGAAAATACGTAACGCGTTTATTATTTTGCAGAAAAATAGCTTTGGTGGTGATATTCACGAGAGCCGGTTTAGACTTAGATCCTGAAGCACTGAAAAAGATGTATTGCAGAATGTTATTCCTCGCTCTCATCCCGTGGTTTGCTGAAGCGGCTGTTATTTCCGTAACCGTTCACTATCTGTTGGGCATACCATGGCAGTTCTCCATACTTTGCGGGTAATTATTTTTTTATTTATTATTTTTATTTTTTTTAATTAATATATATTTCTATTGCCATCTTTTTAATTTATCAAGAATAATATCAATGTTATAAGAATGAAATTTTATATATATAAAAAAAAAAAATAAATAATACTCGTATATTATAGACAATTTAGGTCGTTAATTTTTTTTTAAATTAAACCTTTAGAAAATGGTTTTTTTATTTACAGAAATATATTCAATGACATAGTTAGATAATTAAAAAAACCCGTTAAGGGAACTTAACTTCTATCTGCAGGTTTATGTATTCTATATTAAATTTATGTTGACGTTTTAATATAATATTAAGTAGGTACCTATTTATACCTATTTAATAATCATATACCTAATAATATATGTACAATAGATCAATAATCGCTGCTGTGTCTCCTGCTGTGGTGGTCCCTTGTCTATTTCGTCTGAGAACAAAAGGATACGGAGTGGCCAAAGGGATCCCTACTTTGATCATAGCAGTTGCGGGAATAGACGATGCTGCATCTGTCATAGCTTTTGGAGTAGGAACCAGCATGCTTTTTGGATCACGTACGTGTACATTTAAATAATATATTAATCAGACGAAAATGATTTGTATAGTAAATTCTAACCAATAAATATTATTCATATTCAACTTTTCTAAATTCTAAAGTTTCTGTTGTTATAATATTATAAAATGTTACACACTCATATAATATCTAACTCAAAATTCAAATATTAATATTAATCCGTGTTTTAGTATTGCTAATATATTATATAAGAATTTAAATTTACAATGATTTATAATTTATAATATTTTATTATTACTATTCGCAAATAAACTATTACTATGCAATTTATTTTTTACTGTTTACAACGCCATTATTATTATTTTTTTTTTTTTTTATTGTGTGTTTCAAAATATAACTCTAAAAGCGGAAAATATAATTTAAGCGATATCTAATAATTATTTTTTAAATGTAAATTTGATTATCTAATTATTTATGTTTATAAACATTTTAATAAATTTAACTCATTTTTCACAAAAATTGTATTTCCTTCTACAAAATTAAAAAGAAAAGGGAAGGGATACTGGTGTGGAAGGGATGCAGATATAAAGAGGATAGTGTTGAATTTTGATTAACATTTGAATGCAATGATAAATCATTACATTTGTGAAAACGATTTTGAGCGAAGTTCATCTGATAATATTATGTACCGATTAAAATTTTTACCTTTATCAGTTTCTACGCTCAATATAAATAATTTATCACAAAACTGCTAAATGAGTCGCTTAAATATCCAAATCTGACAGTACTTCGCTCAGAATTGATTTTCGAATGTAATAATTTATCATTGCATTCAAAGTTGTAATCAAATTGTCCTATATTTTGTAGAAAAATTAACATAACGGTTCTAAAATTTTACTACATATATAATATATAGTACCTATGTGAACACCCAATAAAATTTTCAAGTCTCTAACTTCAAACTTGCCTGAATTATCGTGAAATATTGAAATCGAATTCGACGAAATTTCAGTTTTCATGGAAAATGCCGTTTTTTCGACATTTTTTCGTCGTTTTTCCCATCGCATAGGGTCAATTTTGAGAAATTCAAAAACTGACTTAAATAACCGGAAACATATGCTCTTCACTTAAAAAAAAGACACATCATTAGGTATAATACCAATATATTTTTCGTTTCACTCAAAATTTAAAATGAAATAGTACCTAATAATATAATAAAACCATACATTGAAATTGATCATTGTATCATAATAATTATTCAATATTATCATCACATAAATTAAAATTTAATTTTGTTCCAAAATATTCATTAAACTATATTATTATAAAATTCAATATCAATATTTTTTGAGATAATAATCAGCATAAAAATAAGATTAATTAATAAATTATAATTTATTTTTAAATTATTATTGTAAGAAGTTAGAATTTAAAATATTTAGACTATAGGTAAATTTATTATAATTGAATCCTTAATATTCAATAATATAATTTTTATATCATTTTCAGTTTTAATGTTATGGTAAAGACATTTTCAATTTTTATTTTTTCTAGATTTTTAAATTATTTTTTCATTTTTTATTAAACCATTACAATCCCAGCTCTATTAATTATTTAATAGAGTAAATTAATTATTTTCAGATTCAGTCACTTATGATTTATTATTGAGTCCAATGACAATAATACTTGGAATTTCGTATGGTATAATTTGGGGTTTTCTTGTTAAATACATTCCAGAACGTTCTGATGTAAGTGTAAAGTTGTATTTATTTCTTACTACTATTATTATGTACCTACTTATTTATATATTATTTTATGAATTTAACCATTAAAAGCAAATTTTTAATTAAATAATATAAAATTATTATACATTACATTTCATTTAATAATTATATTACAAAATAGTTCCGAATTAAAATATATATAATAAATAATAAATAATAAATACTATATAGGTAATATATTAATATTATTAATTAGTGTATTAATTTTTTAAATCTAAATTTATTTTTAATGTTACATAAATATCTATGGATGTTTTTTTATATTAGAATGAATTAATAATAATGATAAAATAAGTTTTTAATTAACACGTTGAGTATTTTTTTTTTTTATATTAAATATTGGTTAAAATCTAATATTGATTTTAATTTTATTTAATAATATGACATATAAATATATAACATGTTAATAGTAAAAATTTTTCATGAAGAATATAATAATAATATGTAATACCTACTAATATGATTAAAATTACAATTCAATATTTTTCGTTTGTGTTTTCTTGTCTCTTTTTATAGCCATATGTGACGCCATTACGAATTATAATGTTGACCGGTGGTGGTTTATTAGCCGTTTTGAGTTCTGAAGGTCAAAATTTTGAAGGTGCTGGGCCATTGGCTGTGATTATTTCTGCGTTCACTTCAATTTATTTCTGGACAAAACAAGGATGGAATATTGAAGATGTATGTTAACGGTTAAGTATAAATAATAGATTTAAAATAATAATACTTAACGCTTAATGTAGATTACATATTATTAATAATAACCCAACCTTTAACACGTAGGTACTGTGTTGGTAATTTAATAATTTTGTAAGTACCATGGGGTACTTAATACTTAATGTTTATTATTTCTCAGTATAACTTAAATTTTAAATTCGCCAAAAAAACTTCATTCTATAATAAATAGTCATACATATTATTAAAATAATATTATGTTATTTTGTCAAATTATGTACCTACCTATACCTAATCTATTTTTGAAGATTGAAACTATTCAGTGTAAATTTTAATAATGCACCATTAAAATGCTATTAAAGTAATTAATTGAGTATAAATTTTATTTTTTAGATGGATTCTAAAATATACGCGCATAAATTTGTTTTATGTGAGTGATACACGCCTTACGTCCTTACACGGATACAAATACAATTTGTAAAAATTGTTGATTATAAAAATAACAATCATAATTCGTATTAATACGATGTGACAAAATTAAAATATATTTTGAAATTATAAATTATTATTTAATCATTTTAAATTTTAAACCGCTACACTATATAGAAGGTACATAATTTATAACAAAATGATGGACATCTTAAATATAATATATATAAAAAATTATATATTACCATAAACGCATAGAAAACGATTATTTATAAAATTATAACTTATAAGACTTAGGTACCTATACATTAAACTACTTATTAAATTACTATGTTATTTTTTTAGTAATATTATATAACCACAAAATACGCTAATAATACAAAATATATTATTATATATTATAATAAATAATCCATTGATCCTATATAAATATAGAATCCGGTGGCCACGGCTTTTGAAATATTTTGGATGATTTTCGAACCGATACTGTTCGGATTAACAGGAACACAAATCGTGTTTGAGGAACTCGACATAAAAGTCGTAACAATAACAATAGCTTGTATCGCAATCGCTTTTGTGGTAAGTAAAAATAAAAATATTTTATCGGAAAATTGATTAAAAAAATGAAGAAAAAAATGTATCGAATAGAAAATTATTATACTCAGTTTAGACCCAGAAATGCTACAAAACGATTTATATATCATAATATATTATATTATATTACATTATATACATTATATTATGTCATATTATCATATTATTAGTTAATTATTGTGATTTTTCGTTTCAGTCGAGGATTTGTGTGACCATCGTAGCAGCGTCTGGTAGCTCGTTGAACTTTAAAGAAAAACTGTTTGTAGCTCTATCGTGGATGGCCAAGGCATCAGTTCAAGTAAATGACAAATCATTTATTATTATTCAGATAATATCGTTACTTACATGAAAATAATGATGTATCTTTGGATTGTATTATTTTTAAATTATTACTTTATCTAGGTACATTTAATAAATTATTAGAATATCTTTTTGCCGACTATAGAAATCACGTAGGTGTAGGGTGTAGCCGTGTAGGTACTTTTTAAAAAACTTTTTAATATTATTTTGATTTAATTTCATAATTTTACACATTTTGAATTTATTTATTCAATATTTCAATACAATAATACCTAGTTAATATTATATAATAAATAAATCTAAATAACGTATAAATATGGATTAAGATTCTTCTTTATTCGAGTCTATTGCTAATTTATAATATTATATTATAGTTTAATATATTTATATAATTTTCAAAAACGTAGAGACAACAAAATATACTCGTAATTATTGGTATTCACACACACACACACACACACACACACACACAAACACAAAATCATAATTAATATTATTAAAATATCGTACACCTAATCAGATTATTAAACATGTTTTAGCAACTATGAAAATTACAGTGTATACATATAACATAATTATTTCGACGTTTTACCTATATATAGCCGTATAGTTATAGTTTTACATTGTAAAAAATAAATATTGTATTTTTTTAAATGAATTCTTTCACGACATTTTTTAGGACGTTTAATATTTGCATAATTTATTAGAGTAGGTATTTTTTAAATTTATATAAAATACGTTGTACGTAATGCTAAATATTATTTTATAAATATTAATTTCAAACCATTCGTAAAACGTACGCTGGCACTGCTTTCAGGCCGTTTTGGGCCCGGCAGTCTTGGAAGTGGCCACTAGTAGTAGTGATGAGAACAAGGAGAACATCGAGCATGCCCGGACGATCGTTATGGTGTGCATTATATCCATCCTGTTGACAGCTCCCACGGGGGCGATCATTGTTTCTATGTCCGGTTCCAAACTGTTGACCAAGGCCAAGCCCAGTACCGAACATTGGCGACGGGGTACCAGACCGTCGATCCGAGATATCACGTTGAACAGCGACGACGACGAAGAGGAAGACGGCACTCTCGCGAGCCACAACGAAATGCAGACCGAGTGCGACAAGGTCGTAACTGAAACATCTGCAATCACCCCTGTCGACGTGGAAGTCCTGCAAAACGAAAGGATTTGAAAAAAAATTAATGATTTTTCACGTTGTACGTCCAGAGGGAAGGGAAAACAAATCAAAACGTTTTTCGTATCACAATGATATAATATACAAACCAAATTTCAACATTTATTTAATTAAATTTTTTCTATCATAATAATATACGATATTTTATATATGACATAACAATATTCACGTGTAATTTAATTGTTAAAATTATTTAATTCATAATGATTTACATACATCGAAATCCAATTCACGATTTTATATCAATTTCTCCTCGTGAATAAACATCAAAACTTTCATTTTTCTATAAATTACAAACTAATTTTCTTGGTCAAAATTAGAATTTTTTTCTATTATTAATTGAATTTTAACACGATAATAGCTTTAAATAATAATAAAAAAAAAAACACAAAATAATCTTAACTATAGAACTGTGTTTTCTCGTGAAATATTAAACCGAATATAAAATTCAATGTATATGATGTGACAACAAGTCACGTGCGTAAAATAAGCGTTCAAGTTCCTACAAAATTGTTCGTTTTCTCTCAGTAGTTTTTAGCGTTTAAATAAAATTTAAAAAACAATTAGAACTTTACTGAAATTATTATACGCATATATTTATAATATTTCTATATATTATAAAATGTAATTTTAATTTTGTCCCTTATACTAACAGAATTTTTAATAATATTTAATAAACTTAAGAGGTATATTAATATTATTATAATATATAATTAACGTTAAAAATTTTTATTTTTTAATTATCAAATATTAATTTGTTACCGAATTTATAATATTCGATAATATTATATCTATGTGGACATAGTAAACTATATACAGTATAATGTATTATCTATAAAATTCAGAAAAACATTTTATTTTTTAAAATTTTAATTAATTATTAACAGTGAATTTAGTTTTCAAATATTTTTCTGAGATGTATAATTATAAAATTAATTGTTATATTATTATATAATTAATTTTACATTAATATGAATAATAAAGAGAATGCCTATAGAATTCCGTTTCCGTTTTAGAATTTCCGTTTAGAAATCAATTTTTCCACTATAAATATTAGAACGTTTTCGCTGTATATCTAATAGTCTTAAAATAATAAATCCCGACGAATTAAAAAAAAAAAAATTATAATTTGATACGTCGATTATTTTTCTTTTCTTTTCGTCAGTTAGAAGAATAGAGGTGCGTTACCCTGGCACCGCCATATTGGAATTTTTAGAATTTCTTTATCCCATTAATTGTACCATAATTTATACCAATTTGTACCACCAATCCCCGAATTTGTACCCAAAAATTTCATCGAGAAAAATCGATTTTACTTTGGCGTGCCAGGGTAATGTTATCCTGGCACGCCACTTTTTACCCGGTGGACCGATTTCGATTTTCTTTATCCCATTAATTGTACCATAATTTGTACCGATTTTTACCACCAATCCCCGAATTCGTACCCAAAAATTTCATCGAGAAAAATCGATTTTACTTTGGCATTTATATCAAAAGGTAAGAAAATGATTAGGTAATTCATTACAACACCATTATCTATTAACTATTATTACTATTAACTAATAAATATATTTAAATTTATAATTTAATGTAATGTAATTAAAGATGCTGGGACTATATTTTGGAAGGAGGTTTTCAATATTAAAAACATAACTATAATTAACTTCACAAGGGCTTCATAATTTTTTTTTTTAAAGTTAGCAAATTAAATAAGTATGAAAGCTACAATTATCTTTAAATATTTCAATATGTTATTTTTAATGTAGGTTATACTAAATGATAAAACAATAATAGAATATTTGGTAATAAAAAAAAGTCTTTGGTACAAATTTTGGCTAGAAGCCTAGGTATATAAAACGTTCATAATAATTATTCGAAAATATTATTTTTATTTCTTATATATTTACCAACACCGATCGTGTACTTTAGTACATAATGTTTGAGAAACATTTTCAAAGTTGTTATTATAAATTTATAAAATCATTTGTATTATAATTTTAATTAAAAACATGGGCTAAAAAAAAATTGTATAAACTATATATTGAACATTTTGATGATAATCAAAATTTTATTTAATAGTACTTAATGTATCGACTTCAATACCAAATGCTAAGGATATCCCGTTATAAAATGTAAAACAAAACTTCGCATTGAAAGTCCAATGGAAATTGAAAGATATTCCAAAAACATTAAAGGCAAATGGAAATACATTTTATCTAAGAGGAGTTGTAGTATTTTCAGGACCAGAAAGATCGAATCTTAGACTATCAACAGGCCATAATATGGCATACTGTTATCGGCCTAATGATAGATGGGAAATCTATGACGATTTATGTAAAAAGGTGATAACAACAAGCAAAAATAAATCTGCCAATGTTGAAGTATTAATTTATTCATTATAAAATAAATAATTAAACATAGCAATATTATTGTATATTTATTAATTTTATCATATTTTAAAATGTGTAAAATTAGGTTATTTTAATATTTTTTTTTTTTTGGAACAGGTATAATTATTGTAAATATATTCATTAAATAAAATACTGAAAAGGATTCTGATTTGAATTTATAGTTTCTATTAAAAACAGTTTATTTTATTTAAAATTTTTTAAGGGTGAGGCAAGTCGGCTTAAAATGTTGTAGTAAATAATACTCAAAAAATATAATTCATGGCTCATCGATAGCACATATTTCGCTAATAATTTTTAACGTATTTATGATTATAGTTGAGAGAAAATTCTTCTTTACGAAGTTTAATAATATTAGTTATCAATTTTTATATTGTATATCGTTCCGTGTTTATTATAAAAAATAGCGATTACCGATAAGAAATGCGTAAAATAATTATTACGTAAACAAACGCTGGTATTTCAACGGGCAGCAATGTTTCAATGTTTAATGGGATAAAAAAATTCTAAAAATTCCAATATGGCGGTGCCAGGGTAACGCACCTGAAGAATAGTCGAACAATTCCACTTTCCACTGTATATAGTATGTACCTACATAATTATAATATTCTAAGAAGTTGATAAAAGAAAAATTCGAAATATTATTAAAAAATCAAAATACGACTATACGAGTAGGTGGTACATAAATGTCGGAATGATACAAATAAGATCGTTTATAAAGGGTTGATACTTTAATGAGATTAAGTTTTAATTATTTATTTTATTTAGTTTTATTCGTTCTTATCAGGGCGTCCGCAGGAATTTGTCTTGTCAAGGGGGGGGGGGGCAATAAATTTTAATTTTTAAATGAATAAATGTTTTAATTTTATTCTGTAATTTACCCAGAGAAAGCTAAGAGAAACTACTCCTGCTTGCTTCCATTTGGACACCTTTGATTCGTAATGTCTCAAATTTTATTATGCTGAAGCGTTAAAATAAAGTAATTTAACAATAAAAAAAAATAATAATAATAAAAAAGAATCATATATCTAAATATATATATATTTTTTTTTATGCTGTGCTTAAAATAATACTTCCAGTGACATTTTTATAAGTCGTACGTTTTAAGTTAATGAAATTTTAATAATTTGGTTTAGTCACCACACCCTAATTTGACAAACGGCTGATGAAAACACAACGTTTGTTATCGTTTAATTTAAGTAATTTATATTATTAAATCGCAAATATATTTATTTACCTAATAAAATTTTTAAACTTATAATAAATAATTAAATTATAAATCATTACGAATACGAGTATATAAAAAAAATTCGTATACCCAATAGGTATACACAGTGTTTCAAATATCCTCTTCCGATTTCAAATATTTATATTTACTTTAAAAATGTAAGTATACGGGTAGAATGAAGTAAAAAATATTTATAAAATAATCAAGTTTTATTTAGTTAACTTACAAATGTTCAATATGAATACATCATATAATAGGTATACTTCTATATACGGTATTCAAATTCCTCCCAAACGTTGCTGATCATAATATCTTGTGTCACGCCATTCGCAGCATTTGTAATTCTGGTTTTCAGCCGATACATAATTACATAAACTTTATCTTTTTTATAGTCTCATAAAAAGAAATCACACACTGCGAGGTCTGTGGAAACACGGTGGCCAGGGATGAATCGCCAAATTCTCGTTTCCTTTTTCCTAACCATTTCGAAACAAATTGACGGCTTAATTACAGAATTTATTAGCAGCACGAAATAAACTTGACTAATGTAATCTTATCATTAGTATATGGGCAGGTCATTAACCTGTCATCAACGATTGATGAGCTATAACAGTTTGTAATCAGATGAAGACTTTTATTACTCTTTTAACACTCCGTATAATGTGTATAAGGGGTGTAAATAAATACACGAATTGCATTTACGTATATTTTTTTTTATTTAAAACGGAATAATTTCAAAATCATCATCATCAATGAAATATTAAGTTTTACCCAATCAAATCTAATACGCTGCGGGTATGAATATATATTTGTAAATTTCAATCATTAAACTCGTAATTAATAATAATAATCAAATTTTTTTCCGTAGAACTAGAATGTTCCTTTCTACATTGCATTCGGTCTGAACAGATTTATTCGATTTCAATCGTTGGATCGCGAAACACTGAAAAATGAAAATTTCACCTAAGTTTTTTCTACACTTTAAGGTTTAAAAAATATTAATATACAATATAAAATATTCATATACGAAATTAAAATTATATCATATTATAGTAATTTATACATTAATAGTGTCCAAAAGTATAATATATTATAATTTATAATAATAATATAGGTAGGTATTATAGTATATAGTAAAAACGTCTAGTTTAATCGTGAGTTAAAAGTTAAAACATTAATAAATTGAAAAAAAAAATATTAATTATTAGCGTTATTAGTTAGTTTTTTTTTATATTTTAAAAAAATATATAAGTACTTACTTTTTAAAAAAAATTATAAGCCGTACAATATAACCTCAATACATAATATATTATATTACATAATAAATTGCATTGTATAGGTATAATATAACCAATAACAGCCTCAAATGCGATGATGATTGAATGTAAATATTTTTAATAGGATAATATATTGAAGAAAATTTGGATTTTTTTCTTTTACCCATTCTATATTTTATACATTATACGAGATTAATATGGTAGAAAACTAAAAGTACAGAATATTATATTAATAACATATATAATAGGTACATAATTCCCTAAAATTATAATTAATACCTGTTATCCATATGTAATTTTGCTAATGTTATCACATTTTTAATTTGTAAATTGTATTGACCTTTATGCAAATTTTAAAGATTATTTTAATACCTATTACCTATAAACAAATATACAAAAATTTAAAAACTTTATAATGTACTTACGTCTGAATGTTTATTTTTCAATGATATTTTGTACTTTTCAGATATTTTCTATAATTATTATATTACGTACCTATATACGAGTACATATGTAATTATTATTATTTTAACTTAATTTTTATATTTTACAGTAAACTTTATTAGGTAATATTGTCGTAAACGAAATAAATAAATACACACTTTTAATGAACAATGTCTACTTGTTACAGTTTAACACAAATTGAATTTTTTTCATAATTTTTGTTTACTCGTATTTTATTTAAATAAAACTCGAATAATTAACTTTAACTATAAGTATAATATTCGTTTCCATTTTTTATTATTATTATTACGTTTACCAAACGGAATAAAATAAAATTTGTAAAAATATTTCATTAGACTGGAATCTTACGTTTTTTTACTAACAAATATTATCATTTAGTATATCGTTAAATATTTTTTGATATCGGTAAATACAACATTAAATTTTATTATCGAAAGAGATATACTAATAGAATTTTAATCTGAAAATATTAAAATATTCAATTACAACTGTATTGTAATAATTCTCACATTATTCGATTTCTAGTCGGATATCTGCAAATGATATTAAAATTTTAAAAATATAGAAGGTATTCATCCTGAAAAAATCAATTGATTGAAGAAATGTAATTTTCTTTCGTTGCATATTATTTAATTTTTTAAATTAAGCTTGAAATTATAATTATTACAATATTCTAAATGTTAATGTGATGCTGTGCAAATTCGAATACATTTTTTTTTTATGCTATGTCAATGTGTATACTCGTATTATAAGATAACGATTATTAAATAAAAAAAAGTTATTTAAGATTATTACTTTTAAAATTATCTATATTATATAACATGATAATTATATAAATGAATTTGCATCGCAACAGATTTCAATTTACACTTTTTTATACATATTAAATTTTACATAATGCAAATATTAAATATTTAATAATATTACTATTTTTAAATTAATTATTTGTCGTGTTCATCGTACGATTAGTGTGTTTTAGCGAAATTATATAAACCAATATTATTGCTTACTTAACCAGTAACCCGGTTAAATAAACATTTCATGTGTGGTGTTGATTACATTAACAACGGCATAAATAAAATAGTATAGGTAGTAATAATATAGTAAACATTTTCCAACAAACAATTTTTGTCGTTTTGACTAATTTATCAGCCAAAAATTTTATTAAAAATTAACTCGCCAAAACACGCTTAATATTTGAATATAATATTTAAATACACACATATTATGGTTAACAAGACGTACGTTTAACCTTTTACCGGTCACAGGGGCAAAATTTTAAAAGAATATTAATAATTTTTAGTATTTATGTTAAACTTTTGTTACACAGTTATTAATATCGAATAAAAAAAAATTATAAGTTTTGTACGCCTTTAAAATTTTGCCCGTGTGTCATATTCAACACTCGTGTCATATTATAACGTTCATTATTTGGCGTTATTCAACAATATGAAAAATATTAAACTGCAATAACATAAAGATTTTTATTAAAATGCAAAAACTTTGAATTTTAAAAAGTTTTATAGACGAGTTTTGTTGAATTAATGTTAATAATAGAATTTTAAAAAATTAATAGTTATATTTAGTTAAAAGTTAACTAAGTAATACTTTACTAGTTGAATTATCGTATACTTAAATAATAAAAAATACAATACTTTATATAAGAAACAATCACATTTATAAATTATTATACACACACGTAAATATAAATACATAAATAATAATAATAATAATAATAATAATAATAATAATAATAATAATAATAATAA